>APFE031537485.1:3640-35876 GCA_000404065.3 Pinus taeda | reverse complement strand
AACCAAACCCCGATTAACACACAATCACAATCATCCCATTCACTTAAAGGAAAAATACAAAAACATGTCTTTTATGATGCAAGCAGTTTAGATCCATGCATTTCCACTTATTGGAGATAGTAGCAGCATTGGTAGAAGTTTCATTCACATTCTTTGCATTATAGAAGTTAGACTAGTCAAATTAGGGTTTCCTAGGTTTACATGCTTTGATTTGCTTTCAGTTCATTTTTGTCAAGTAGATTAGTCTTCTTTGAGCTAGCTTTCGTCCATCATTGATAGAGCTTCTTCTTTGAGCCCATAGAAGTTGGCTTGAGCCCTAGCGAACTTGTGCCAGCTGACCAAGTGACAGCTGTGACAAGAGCTAGTACTTGTGCATACAGCACCGTCGCTTCCAAGTTTGTACGAACTACCGGGTTGATAAAATGAGAGACAGGAAGCCCCAGGAGTTGTAGCATTATTTCTACAATACTGGAGCTCACCAAGGAGTGGGTTCTGGAGTGCGCTCTTAGTGGCATCCAGATCCTTTGGTATCTTAGCTTTCCCTTTTCATGGAGGGACGTACTCGGGCAATTTTGCTGTAGAGCACACTGGTTGGATATCCTCTTCCATGTCCTCTGCTTCTTCTATCTCATCGACAAGAGCCTACAGGTCCTCCTCCTCATCATTTGTCTCAATGGTGATAACCTTGCCCTTTTCTTCCATTGAGAGCTTACTGAACTGCGGATTCTGCAGGGACATGTGGACTGGTCCCACTACCTACTTATCTTTTTTCAATCTCATTGTCCGAGGTGATTTCGGGATTTTTGGCATAACCCCAGTATCTTCGGGAACATCATGTGCCATGGGGTTCTGCGTGGCCTTGTCGGTGGTTTCTTCTACAAAGCCCAAACCTCTCTTGGCAGCTGCCATCTTGTTTGAACTGTCTATGGTTGTTCATGAATGTCAGGGCTTGAATATCGCTCAACGCTCAACACTCTATGCTCTAATCAAATCCTCAAATCTCAAGTGAACAAGTGTTTTCTTGTGGCTAGCCCCTGGAGTTTTATAGCATCTTATGAATTCAAATTCGACCATTCCCCTAATTCTAGGCCATTAGTTCTTTCTTAGCGGTAGATTGTCCCAAATCTTGCCCTTAATTCATGCCTTAAATGCCTTCCGCCCACTCCATTTTGCCTTAAATTGGACATCTTGTCATGAACAATGACACCAACGGTCACTTCCCATCCTACCCACGCGGCAGCACAACCCCCCATGCACAGGCGTGGACCTTGTGACATGCTGATTCTGCACGCGTCTCTCTTATCGCGCAGCTCCCAAACAGACTCTTTTATAGTCCTGTGCTTTCTTTCAACTCCCTGGAGCACTGACGCTGTGCTCCCTATGGCTAGTCGGGTGGTCATACCACCTGTGCGAGACTTCAACTCGCCTTCTAGTATAGTCCATGGAAACTCCTCAATTTCCCTCACAACAACTGTCGTCGCACGTTCTATCGTATGCAATGCACTTCCATGATTTCCGCATCTGATGAGGTGCGATCGTAGCCATGGTAGTAGAGTCATAAATTCCTGGCAACAAGCTTCTAATCTAGTGGTCTAATCATCCGCATCTTGGCTTGTCATCCTTGGTTTATCGACGAGACCTACTTGCTTGATCTCATTTTCTAGCCTCTTGATCTTGGCATCCATCAAAATTTTTTTCTTCCTCAACCATACCTGGTCTTTTTCGAGTTCACCAAGTCTAAGGTTCCCTCACCGAATGGATTCCAGAATCTTTATGTGTTCGACCTCACGTAGCTGTGCGATTTCTTCGTCCTAGTCTTCACCCACTGTCACAACTGCGGGAGCTATTATGTGTGGATTCCTCTTTGTATTCTCTTCATAAATTATGGTCTCTACTATGTTCCGTGCCTTTGGAATCGTTTCTGTGGTCGGGGTTTTGCACATGGTCCTATAGGCCCATCGAATCACTGGTACGTGCAAGTCCCAATCAGTGTGTTTCACTTGGTGAACCCTGTTTAGTACTTCGCACACCCTAGCAAACGCTTCTTCATGGATCATTGGTAGCGCGTATCACCTTTCTTGCTGCTGCAGCTTGTTCTGATTCTCTATTCTGGGAGTGGTGTGCACTTGTGCGAGCTGTACAATATATGTTTGTACCCATCGAGAAAGGTGGGCGCGCAATTTGTTTCGCTCCTGCTAACTGGCTCACATTCAGAGTTAGGGTTTTTCAAAGAGTAGTCACATCATCCTTCTACATCTGCACGAGTCCTCAAAACTTCCTTTATGCGTCCCCCGCCATTGTGCGGGCGTCGCGCACAGTGCCCATTTTAGAGCTTCAAACCGCTACTATTCTGGTACTGCACTTTCAAATTTTCTCAGGAATTCATCCACCATTATCAACCCATCATAGGTCTGTAGATCCCTTGCTTCTATTGTCATGCAGCACAGTGATCTAACCATCATGTTGCAATTAAGCATTGTTACTTCGTGTAGCCAATTCTGCCATCGCTCTACTTCTTCGTCTGAATCTGAAGTGCAGGAGATTTCATGCTCCCACGAAATTCTTCCATCTACAGTCATATTCACCCAATCCTATTCTCATGTAGTTATCTTGTAAATACAATCGAGATTGTCATCACTATCATCACCGCGCACCGATTTAGTGTATCGTGCTCCTTCGTCTAGATCTAGTGGTACTACTACGCGTAGTGACTTTTTCTCAAAGATCATTTTGCACTTCTTCAGATTTATGGCTCCATTCATATTGGTGGCCCAGTCTATTCCTAGTAGCGTGGGATAGGGATTACTATCATCAATGATCTCTATCACTTCAAAATCCACCTGTGCACTCGCACCTTCAATATCTACTGTTACCCTTTGCAATATTCCCATGGGAAAAATCTTCTGTTAGTTTTCCATTCGTAACCGAATAGGAGAAAACTGTAGCGCGGATCTGCCCATGCATTCCCATGTTTTTTTTAGCAGTACATTCATGTCCGATTCGAGATCCAGGATCACCTGATCCATTTCATATTCATCGATTTGCGCAATCAACCTCATTTCCCTTCATGTGCGCAATGCATGCTTTCCAAGTTTTTGGACCATGTGCAGTTCTCCTGACCCCGCACACTTAGTGATAAGTTCCTATAGTCCTTTTACTGCCTTGCTATCGTGCAGCAATTTCATGCATGTCTCCAGCAAGATAGTCAGCATTGAAGGATCCATCCCTGGTTCTAGTTGATCCTTACTACTTGAAGTGGAGGCCTTCGTGAAGCTCTTCTTAGCTTCCATGAATGTCTCCTTTGCACATTCTAAATCAAATTTGGGTTCCTTTGTAGGAGCCTTGTGAACCCACACACTTTCTTCTGACTGATTCCCTTTATAATTTCCTGTGCTCATATTGCTTCTGAGCATCATGTTTACATTTGGGTCTTCTTTGTGCGGCTTAGACCTCATCATCTACAAATTTTGAGTCATAGGGGGCTGGAGTACCCCTTTTTCGTTCATCCTCACCATCAACAAAGTTAGTCTTCTACCTCATGATCAAACTGAGTACAGTACAAACATAATGTACTTGTCGGGTTTGTACAATCACGAACATAGTGCCCTGGCCCTCCGCAATTGTAACAAATTAGTTGTCGGTACCTCCTTCTTGGTCCCATTCTGCCTTGACCTCGACAGTGCCCCTGAAATCCAGCATGCGCGATTCCTCCATTTAGGTCGAGGGCTCGTGTTTTGGTCTACACCCTGTAGGTAGAAGTCTGATCCATCATTAGTTTGTAGCTTCGACAGGTGCGTTCATCATGGCCTACCGACTTGTAGAAATTACAAAATAATTGTTGGGACTTCTGCGTATATTTCTACAATAGATGACAATTATCTATAGTGTTTTTTCCTCCTATCTTACATATCGTGCACCATACTGTAGGCACCGCGCTCAGTCCTACCTATGCCTCAGTTCTTAATAGCATTGGCCCTCCTCTTGCCAAGTAATTCACGAACACTAGACATTGGTCCTTGTCATGCCCCTTGCCTTTGAATTTTATGCTCCATACCTCCTCGCGCATCTCTGGCCGAGGTGTCCTACCTTGTTTCAAAATTTGCATCTCCAAACACAGATTCTGCAGTTGCGCATGGATTTGTTGGACTCCCAACCGAGGGTCTTGTATAGGATCCTCATGCAATCTCATTGCCATCTCCAAAGCTTCGGCCTAGTTGGAAGGTTTTTGCTGTGACAACGCCATCCTTAAGTGCAGTGTTAGTGACACTACAAACCATGCGCAATGTTGTCCATCCATCAGAGTCATAGTGGCTTCACGAATCATACCCTTCAACCTTTGTTCCAGATCCCAAGGGGTCTCACCTGGGAGCATCGCAATCTCCTTAAACCCAATGATTAATTGTGTTTCTGACTTTGGCTTGCTAAATTCCATGTTCAGCATGGCCTGGACTTCTATGATTCCTGCGTTTGGATGGTCATTAGAATGCTTGATGTGCCATGTTAATGCGTGATCCTGCAATGCACTCACCAGCGTAGCCTTCTTGATATTTTCATCCATGATGCCTTGTGCTTCCCATACTTCTCTTACCAACCAGAATTGGTCCGGATCTTCATTCCCCACCACTCTGACTACAAGTAGTTTGATCACACTCGCCATACGAACTATGGTGGTGGTGGAGGTGGGGTGGGTGGATATGGAGGTGAGGAGGGTGAAGCAGGTGGTGGTGTGGGTGGAGGTGGTAAACGCGAAATGTGTTGCGTTATCAGAATGACCACGCTTCTCAGAGAAACTTTCACGAGCTCTTCCTCGCTTTCCCGTGAGGGTGAAATTAAGGGACTGGTTTCTAATTCTTCACTAACTCCGCTTCTATAGATCTTCCCACTTCGCGTAGCCCCAAACATTGATTTATTCACACAACCCACTTTTCACACAATAGAATCTTAATCCAAGTGTTCAAAGATTTAATATACTTACCTTGCAGTCCCTTGAGGAAACGTCACTCCACCTCACTATAGCTGATAGTCATGCCTACCACAAACTTAGCGATAAATCCTCTTATAATTCGGTCAAGCCAATGGTCCACAGCTCACGCGATCTTATCTCCTGACGCTTCTATTCTGCGCACTAATTTCGAAGTCCACACGATTGGTTTGTTGAGCCTACACCTTCCCTGACTGTCTACTAGCTTTGTGATCCACTCATACAACTTAGAAGGAAAGGATGCAAAGAAAATTTCGTGGACTTCCATATAAAAGTATCACTCCAACCACTGTTCCTTAGATACTCGCGGATTTATGTTTTCCTGTGCCGCAAACTCATGAGTCTTCTTGTCTAACCACTCTTCAATTTCTTTCTTTGTGGGATTCCAGTGGCATGACATCAGACATCCCCTATGCAGATCTTGGTCCCAGCAACGGAACCACTTGTTGGCTTGTATGGGCCTGACCCAAGTTCAGAGGTGATTTAGCCAAGCAAATCCTGGTACTGTTGGCCCTTTCGGCAACAGTCCACAGAGAATGGACTGAGGTCTCACCCGAAGTAGTAGGGGAGGGTGCTAGAACCAGGTTTCCACACCCTGGGGATTTCTGATGAGCTTTTGGCAGTTCGCAGTTTGACCCTGCGTGCACGTCGCTACGCACACCTATTAGTCCCTCGCAACCTGTGAGGCTGCCTTCGCGTAGCCCTACTCGGGGAACGATCCGTATTATACCCAAGTTCCTTGCTTATTTAACCTCTTATTACCTGATTACTTAACTTATATGTGTAAGACTCATGATAATTAGTAGTATATCCAGTAATCATATACGTGTGTACGATAAACAAAACAATATAAATGTAAAGAATGAAATACACAAGAAGATGCATAGAAATTGGAATCAACTTCTCTTTATTATTCTTTGTTCAAGATTACAGACTCGACACCACCCTACGCACTCAACTATAGGGGTCCACTCACTCAGCTGCGGACTGGCCTCTGCACACTCAGTTGTAGAGTCTCTTCCTACTACAACGACCCAATACCCTTAGACCCTTACTCTATGCTCGAACCATTCGTATTCATCTATATCTTCCTTTCGCTATCTTTACAACTTAGAGCCTCGCTCTATTTATACAATCCCATGCTCCACAAACCATGGGTAGGCTGACCTGACATTACATTACATTACAATACTTAGGGCGAATAGCCCTATGACTCAACCTATACTTCGTGCCCGCAATTCGCTAAGTCTTACCATACATTTGACCAAAACTTGGGTTTTGAGCCCCAAAACATGCTGTGGGGGGATCCCATACCCAACAATGATGGGGGTGGAGGTGGAGGCAGAGGTGGGGGTGTAGGTGTGTGAGGTAGAGGTGGAGTGGATGGATGAGGTATCCCTGCGATACACTGGTTCACAAGTTGTAGCACACTTTTTAGAGTTATCAAAATATTACCCTCTTCGTCACTATTAGAAGATCCTAACAACGGACTATATTTAGAACCTAACTCTTTGTTCCCTCTAAATTCTCTCCAACTTCATGTATTCCCAAACATCAATTTAAACAGATAACCCGTTTCTCACACAATAGCATCTTAATCCAAGTCTTCAAATATTTCAAGTACTTATCTCTTGGTCCTTTGAAGAACTTGCACTCTGCTTCACTGTAGCTGGTGGAGGAATCGATTGTGAATTTAGTGATGAATCCTCCTAGAATACGGTCAATCCAGTGACCGATGACCAACATGATTTTATTTTCTTAAGCCTCCAAATGCTTAACCAATTCAGGGCTCCACACAATAGGGTCCTCAAGATTCTACGTACCCTAACTATTCGCCAATTTGGACAACTGTTATCACTCAGGTTGTCCCTAAGATCCTGAAGGGATACGGCCGAGGTAACCACAAACCAATCTTTGGATTGCAGGTTCTAGCCCACCTGCAACCGGAGAGAGCTCTCTCTTGATGATTTAGCTTTGTTGATGATGATTTTAGGCTAGTTATTGGGTTCAATGGGTTTTGTTTATGTTTGGATGGTGTTTTAATGGAAGGAAGATGCTTTCAAGCAGAGAGGCATGCATAGAGTGATAAGTTTCAAACCATTGGGCATGGAGTCAAGGAGTAGGACCACAGGTATGCTTTCTTGATCACAAGAGGAACATGGAGCAAGGTAGCTGCACATGAAACAACCTTCAAGCTAAAGAGATGGAGTGAAATGTAAGGAATGAGAGGCAATTAAGATTCTCTCAATCAGCTTAACAGAGAGAAGGAAAATGAGCTCTATCTAGGGGTAGTTATGAATCCCTGGTGAATTAGGGAAAATATGAGCCATGTGGAATTCATATTTATGCCTAAAACAGATGAAAAACATAAAGAAACAGCAGAAATTGAGCATAGAGTGCAATTAAACAAGTTCTAAGCTAATCTTTCTTTCTGCTGTTTAGACAATGATTTATGTATGGAAAACAGAGGTAAGAAGCACTTATTGGGTCATGTACCAGCACAAGAATTCCACAACCACTCTTCAACCATTAAACACAGTAAACAATTCATTCTCCAAGCTCGTAAGCAGTCTTTGATTATAGAAATTATCAGATATACAGTGTGAGTCTCTGCTTAAGCAAAACATCCAACCAACAAAAACCAACCCTCATTACATTGTTCAGGGCCATCTTTATAGGTAAAATATCCAAAAGTATTTATTACAGCTGACCTAAACAGGTTTGCAGGAAAAGCTTTTAAACCTAAACTTGTGCTGAAATTAAATGCAAATAAAATATCTATTGAGATGTGCCAGAAGCAACTGGATGAAAAAGGGTTAATGTAGTGTCCTCTGTGACTTGGTGGAGTGCCTTTGCAATAATTGTGCTTTGAGCTTTGGTCCACTGATCTTATGTGAGTTTGATGTGCAATAAGTGTGATTTGAGAGCTCTTTAATGGCATCTATTGTTTTGTTGACTTTGCTAGAGGGTTCTTTAATACTTTATCTGCTTCGAGCACTGAGAAAATCCCCACTGATACACTTTGCTGCATCCTGATACTCTTTGACATGAATTTTGGCTTCACATTTGCTTTGATACTCTTTAATGCTTGAATTGGGCCTCTCTCTTTCTTCTGATACGCTAAAACTGCAAAATCGGACCTTTTCTACCCTTTTCGGCGCAAAAACGGCTGAGGAATCAAAATATTCCCCAAAGATTCCCGAATTTGGCCCATTTCCCATAGCGATGCGCGATTAGCGCTAAAAAAAATTGCCCAAATGATACAACAAACTATTATGTACATGATAATCCAACTCTTCAATTTGGTTTCCTTGACTCAAGCTTGTATACACATATTGAAAGTCATCGCATCGAAAACTACCTCAGAATTTCATTCTGGGCCTCCAAAGCTTAGATTTCGCACTTGCACGTTTTTTTCAGCTGCTGACGTCAACGATACGACGGATGACGTCAGCAGGGTGACGAGGCAGTACGGCGGGGTGATGACGTGGTAGTATGGTGGGGTGATGACGTGGCAGGAAGGGGTGAGATGGCGGCAACTTGGCGGGTGACGTGGTGCTTATGTCACGCAAGGGGAGGGCGGTTTCTGGTTTGTGGCGCACTGCTCTTGTGCCTGGGTGGTATTGGCAGGGGGGCTCCGCCACAGCCAGGAGGGCAACACGTGGCGGGAGTACGACGGCAAAACCGTCGATGTCCCGGGCGCTAACCTTCGACATGTCGGGGCACAAAAAACCGCGGGCTCTGGCGATCGGACGACTGGCGGATAAGACGAGGTGGCGGATGGATAAGGAAGGAGCCCACACGCTAATTAATTTTAATTTTTTAATTCGGCGGGGGTAGAAAACTTTAGGAAAAGTGGGTTTTTGGGGTTAAATTTGCGCGGGGTTAGATATTTGAATGTGGGGTTTTTAGGAGAAAGGGCGGAGCATGGGTTTTATGCATAGGAGTGAGTCCTAATGCATTTAGAAGGGGTTTTGGTAAACAACATGAGGGTTCTTACTAAGTTTCAGGCAAACTTAGTAATTCCCAAGGGATACTTATGGTTATTTTTCAAACAGGGGGAAGGGATAAATATATAGGTGAGTTATTAACATAGTTTTAGTAGGGGATGGGGAGATAGATAGGGAGCTATATAGTAAAGTTAGTAGTTAAGATGACCATGATGAGAAAGCGCTAAGTGTGTGAATCTTAGGCTATTAAGGGAAAAAAATGATTCATAAAGGGAGTATGAATATTCCTTGAGCAAAGCAGATCTTTACCAAAGTGAATGATATGGAAAATGATGAAATTAAGAGGCATCAAGCAGATCTTGATCTCTTAAGGGAAGTTAGTGAGTGATTTGGGGAATAAGGAAGAAGGGGGAAGTTAGTCATGCCTCGCTTGAGTCCTTCAAATGGAAACTGCCTGATAAGTGAACAGATATCACACTTGAAAACATGAAATTGATCACAAATCAACATTCTGCAACCTCAAAACTACCTACCCAGCCTACTTACCTAGCATTTTTTCTTCTTTTTGGTTTGAGTGCACTTAGAATTGCAAACCCAGCTTTTCAACTTTTTCTTTTTCTGTCCTCCTATCTACATCTACACTTATTTCATCCAGGGGCTCAGATTAACCTGTTGAGCACCCTTGCTTCTCTACCTGTCTAAGAATCTGCCAAGATTAAGCTGTTTGGACAGATGGTGATTCTCTATATTCTAAAACATGACATTGAAACCTAGGGAGACCAAGATTAAACTGTTTGGATCTCCCTTTAGCCGAAATTCTTCAAAAATGGACTAGTACATCAAAATTGGAACACAGCAGTGGCACTTGAACTGGCACATTCTCATGGCATCCTTCTTTGGCTTCTGTAGCAAATATGGAACATTGCAGCATGCAAAGAATGACATATTTGGCATGTAAAAATGTCAATCATGAAAGATGAGTAACCTGCTGCAGCAGGAGGCTAACAACAACCACTTGTGCAATTCAAAGGGAAAAGAGCAGAATAATATTTCATGTTCATCTGTATATAGGTATCTATTCAAACACTCTTCCTTCGATAAGTGCAAATTTTTGTTCTCCTGAGTTGCAAACGTGTGAAGCTTCTAGTCGATCCACTTTTCAATCTCTTTCTTAATGGGGAACCACCTATAACACATCCCTTTAGCAAGATCCTGGTCTCGACAACGAAACTATTTGTTGGCTTGTTGGGGTCTGACCTAGGTTCAAATTTATCTACACCAACCAACAAGACCCTAAAATATTGGCACTTTTGGTTCTTGTGGTTCCTAGGGATTTGTTCTACCTTCGCGAACCCTAATCCTTCTAGAACATATAATTATAGTAACTTACTTAAACAACTTCCAGATTTTCGCGAGGTCCTTTAATTATTCATAACTTGTATAAATCGTGTTGATCTACCACTTTCGCGGATAAGTTATCCATTCATTCATATAAATTGGAATACAGAGCAGAAATATAGAAAACTGTCGAAGCAAGAATAAATACATTGATGCACAAAAATTGGATCAAAATAGTCTATATTAGATGTAATCGTTTAGATACAGACTTTTTTTCCATATGCACTCAGCTGTAGGGGCCCATGCACTGATCCTGCAGACTTACCAAGGTCTCCACGCATTCAGCCACAGGAGCCTTCCCCTTCGCCTAAGTATAGGAAACAGACATTTCCTTCCTTAGCTTACTTACGGGTACAAAGATTTATATCAATGAGTTCTCTTAGACTCGCTATGACTCCTCTATTTATAGCCTTTTTGCTTACGATACCATGGTTTGCAGACCATGGGAAGGTCTCAAAACCTTTCTATCACCTACCCACCTAAGGGACTAAAGCCCCATTGACTCTTACTATCTTCGTGCTCCACTTCCGCAAATCATGGAGACTTTATATCTTTATAAAAAAGGACTTGCAAAATTTACCAAAATTTACCCCTGGGACCCTATCCCAACACCAATCTTCTACGGACATTCCTCTCAGTGTTGTGCATGGATATACAACATTCCACTAATCTTGTTCCACTAACAGATCCTCCATCCTAAGCTTCCATGACTTAAAACTATGACCATTAAATTTCTCAATCTCTATCTTTCCATTGTTCACCATCTTGTTGCACCACAAGAATCAATCCCACAGATCTCCCACTGAATGGGGTCTACCACAGGCCAAAGAAAAACCTCTTAGCAACAAAGGAATCCCCTTTAAGCCGAAGAAACTCTAATACCAAACGTAGGTTTTAACGATGTATAAAATTTACCTGCAAACAAATTCTTGAAAAAGAAGATATGCAATGGTGAGAACATAAAACAAATATACAAAGAGATTTTCCCCTGGATCTCAAAACATGGACTACCAGATTGATTTTTCATTATATTTTCAATGTTACAATACATATATACATATTTAAGAATTCATAAACTCCAATACACTAACCTTAGATTAGAACATCATCGTCGTTCCGTTGACTAGATCTACAAAATACCATGGGAAAAAAACCATCGTGCAAAAAACCATGTACAAAACCCACTCACAAAACCATGGGTAGGTCTACCCACCATCTTTGGTTCTTCCCCCCATCCTTGGGTCTACATAAAAAGATAATCCTGGTGCATTGTCCCATACCCCATGCATGGGGGCTATCACCCCCGTACAAACCCACGAATAGGGGGGGCTTCCACCCCCCTTGTGACCCCCAAGTTGCGATTGGCATAACGTACAGTGCATTGAGATAGTCATGGAAAGAATTTAACACAAAAAAAACAATATTGTAGTAGTACATCATGGCTGCTTGATTTTTCATCCTGATGATCCTCCGAAATTTTATTATATAATTCGATGAAATGAAGATTAAATCATTGAATAGTTTCACATTTGGTATAGGTAACATTGTTGTATTCTGGAAGTAGACAAACCTCACTTTTAGGTTGGCCATAAGTGGACTTAAACAAGTAACCGAGCTCCATCTAGGTAGAGAATATTTTGGGTGGAATTTCAAAGAAATTGGTTGTTTCTTTTCCTTCCAATTAGTTCACAAACAACCACATGTAGGTGTCATTATCATTGGCATTGATATTGTGACATGTGTTAGAAAAAAAAATAAGGTGTTCATTAGTAGTGATGGTGCCATCAACCGAGAATTTATGTTAGGTCCCTATAATACTAGTGTAGCCCCTTTATGGTTATTGCTAGTGTAGCTCCTATTTTTATTGTTGTGCCCATGTAGCCCCCATATTTCTATTGTTGTGCCCCATAGAAGCCCACTATTGTTATTGTTGTGTCCTTACATTTTTATTGTTATGTAAGCTCTAATTATATTGTGACCCCTTAGATTCCTATATATACCAAGGAGGTATTGTCATTTGTATCATCCAAGGATTGTTGACTTTTGTGATGTAAAGGAGGTTTACCCCTAGAAGAGGCTAATTTTCAAGTCATTGATCTATATTTTGTTTTGTTTTGTGATTTGGTTTCATAACATTTGTTATCAGAGCTTTGGATTGTAGGGTTTAACTGCTTCAAAAGGTCATTTTGGAATTTTTTTCTATAACTTTTTCTCTATGAGGCTTCATAAGCTAAAATTTTGACAACATGGAATAGAAATTGGATTGACTTTATTTATAAATTTCATATATTTTTTCACTATATTTTGTGAGGTATTTCATGAAGAAGTTAGGGTTTATGCAAGATCTAGAATTCAATCTCAAATAGGTGACCTAGGGAAAATCATCATAACTTTCACTTCAAACATCGGATTTGAATTTTGTAAATATTTATAAGATGTACACAAATTTTAGTTTCTTGTGTATCAATTTAAGTGCCAAAGGTTGAAATAATGACATTTGGCATTCTGTAAAAGTTTGTTCTACTAAACTAGTCCATAATCAGGCCATCGTTGGAGATTTGGAATAAATTTATCTTTAAGATTCCAATATTGTTTTGAATTGTGGCATTGGAAAGAAGACTCACTGTGCTACTATAGGACATAATTTTAGACCTTGGGAGGCCAATATTACATAGATAAAATAGTTTCAATATCGAGCTCCTAAAACAAAGAAAAAGGTATGTATTTTTTTAACATTTTCCATAACTGTTGTTTAAAAAATATGTTTGAAGTGGTTCAAAGGGCATAGTGAAGCATAGATATCATTGTTTGATTCCAAAATTCCTCAAAAAGGAAAATAGATACACCTATTAAGCAACCAAAATTATCTACTATTATGCATGAATAAGAGGAAGAAATGCAACATGATATATCAAAATTACATGACCAAGTGCAACGAATTTCACTCTCGTAAAATGTAACCAAAAACAATTTGGAATCTAAGATAGATGGTTTAGAAGAAAAAATAAAAGGCAACATGGAGCATTTTTAAGTACACATGGACATGATCAATGTCAAGTTGGAATGGTTGACAAAGTTTTTGCAATAAAGGCTTCCTAGTGGTGACAAGATAGTCCATGAAAAGCATGATGAGGACAAAAGGAATATGAATTATGATTTTAGAGACTCCAATGTGGGGTTTAATAACCACCACATTCCAAAGATAGATATGAGGAATTTTCATGGCAAGGATTGAGTAACATGGATACTATAGATGGAGAAATATTTTGATCTACATGATGTGTAATATGCACAAAAGGTACGCATTACATATTTATATTTAGAACCCAATAAATTTGTATGGTATTGATGACTTTTTTCTCGTAAACCACTTGTCACTTGATAAAATTCTATGGAGTAAATGATAGCACATTATGAGCATACAAAGGGAAAGATCTTCTTTAGCCAATTGATAAGTCTCAAACAAAAGGGTTTAATGGAAGAGAACATATAGGACTTCTAAAAATTTAATATCATGGTAATTGATATTTTAGAGGAGCATACAATTGATGCCTTCACAGGGAATTTAAAGGATAACATCTAACATGAGGTTCTTCTTTGGGAACTGGATTCATTGGAGAAGGAATTCATGGTGGCAAGAAAATTTGAAAGCAAAATTATGGCAACAAGGAATTCTACCACTCACAACTATAGTTATGGAATTTTTGTTGCTCCTAACCTTCCACAATCTACAAGGTTGACACCACAACAATTGGAGGAAAAAGGAGCAAAAGAGCTTTGTTACAGTTGTGATATAAAATACACTAAAGTTCATAAGTGTGCTGAGAATAAATTATTTTACATAGATTTTGAAGAGGAGGAAGAAAAGGAACAAGAAACATCAAAATAAGAGGATATACACTAGGAACCAACCCCAGAGAAAGAAGAAATGAAGCTGACCATATCTTGTAATGAATTGATAGGAATTACCACTCCTCAAACTCTCAAGATAAAAGGATATATCAAGAAGAAGAAGGTAATAGTGTTGATTGATTCAGGTAGTACCCATAATTTTATTCATTGTAAGATACTCAAGGAATTAAATTGCTTTCTATATCCATCACCAAAGTGTGAAGTGGTGGATGAAAATTGAGGAACTATAAATTTCTCTAGAAAGTGTCATAATATGAAGCTAATCATGGTGGAATATGTATTGAATAGTTAAATTATTCCCATTCCAATGGGTGGTGCGAATTTTGTACTAGGAGTCCAGTGGTTACAATCTTTGGGGACGATAGCTTTTAATTTTCAAGAACTTTTCTTGAACTTCTTTTGGGAAGGGAAGGAAATTGAATTAAGGGGTATCATTGGGAAATCGTGGAATATAATCAACTCTAATGGAATGAAAAATATTTTGTAGAAAGAAAAAAGGGGTATAATTTCACAATTATGCTCACTAGAGGTTCAAACATTGAAATCATATATTTCTCTACATCTCCAAAGCATCTTAGAAGATTGTTCCAAGGCATTTGAGACTCAGAAAGGCCTCCCACCTATTCCTTATTATGATCATTCTATTCACTTCATTCCAGGAAGTGTTCCTCCAAACATCAAGCCTTACAGATTTCTCTATGCCCAAAATATTGAAATTGAATGTATGGTTGCAGAAATTCTAGAGGCGGTATACTTCAACCTAGTCAAAGTTCTTTCTCTACTCTGGTAGTATTGGTGCACAAGAAGGATGGATCATGGAATTTGTGTCTAGATTATAGGGAGCTCAAAAAGCTCACTATTAAAGATAAATTTTCCATTCCTCTCATTGATGAATTGTTAGATGAATTGCTTGGAGTAATTTACTTCACCAAGTTGGATGTTCATTCAAGATATCATCAAATTAGAATGAAGACTGGAGACATTTTGAAAACAACATTCATAACTAATGAAGGTCATTATGAATTTGTGGTCATGCCTTTTGGCAGTACTAATGCACCTTCCACATTTTTAGGCTTTATTAATTTCATTTCCAAACCCTTCCTTAGAAAAAATTTGTTAGTAGTTTTGATGATTTACTAATCTACAACAAGTCTTGGAAGGATCATGTTCAAAATGTTGATAGAGTTCTCAAACTATTATAGGAAAGACAATTATATGCAAAAACGAAAAAATGTTTATTTCATGTATAGGAGGTGGAATATTTGTGTCAATTGTATATCATGAGGGTATTAAGGTAGACCCAAACAAAATTAAATCCATTAAGGAATGGAAAATCCCCACAACCATAAAGCACCTTCGAGGATTTCTAGGGTTGATAGGGTACTATAACAATATTTTTAATAATTAAGGGAGAATGAAAACACCTCTAACAACATTATTGAAGAAAGATAAATTTTCCTGGACTCTAGAAGCAACTAAGGTTTTTAAACATCTCAGAGACAAAATCTTCCAAGCACCGGGGTTAGCTACACCAGACTTCACAAAACATTTATTGTGGAATGTAATGCCTCAAGAAATGGAATTTGCATTATTTTAATGCAAGAAGGAAGACCCATTTATTTTGAAATTCATCCAATCAAGAAAATTTATTTACACAAGCCTATTTATGAGAAGGAAATGTTGGAAATACTACATGTACTAAAGAAATGGAAATCTTACATAATCAGAAGACACTTCAAGGTAAAAAAAAATCATGATAATCTTAAATATTTTTTGGAAAAAATATTACCTTTAGAAGAGCAACAAAAAAGGGTCGCAAAGATGTTGGTTTATGACTTTGAAATAATCTACAAAAAAGGGAAGCAAAATGTTGTTGCAAATGCACTCTTAAGAAAGGATGAGGATGTGGAAGCATTTCTCTATTCCATTTCTATTTTCCAACCTAATTGGATAACTGAAGCAAGGGATGAATGGAAGAATGAAGAGGCATGGAAACTCATTCAAAAGTTATAACACGATCCCAGTACATTCGATACATTTATTTGGAAAAATTATTCATTATGGTACAAAGATTTCTTATCTCTATGTAAGAATTCATTAGTCAAACAAAATATTCTTTAGGAATTTCACATGTTCCCCTTAGGAGGGCACTCTATATTTTTAAAAGCTTACCACAGGGTGAAGAAGGAATTTTTTGGGATGACTAAAAAATTGATATTAAAAAGTTTGTGGCAGAATGTATTGTTTTCCACACAAAAAAAAAAAGTTCAGATAATTAAAAGCCCGGGTGTATTAAAACCTTTAGCCATTCCAAGTTAGCATTGGGAGAAGATCTCAATGGATTTTATCACAGGTTTACCCAAGTCTGAAGGAAATAGTGTCATCATGGTGGTAGTTGATAGACTTACTTGCAAGTATGCACACCTTTGTGCATTATCTCATCCTTTTAAAGCCAGTATAGTTGCTACTGCATTTATGGAAACAATTCAAAATCTACATGCAAACCAAAAGATTATTGTAAGTGATACAAATCCCATTTTCACTGGAAATATTTTGACATAATTATTTTCTTGCCTTGGTAGTCAATTAGCTCATATCTCATCTTATCATCCTCAATCTAATGGGAAAACTAAGATAGCGAACACATGTTTGGAAGGATATCTTCATTTCTTTGTATATAATAAACAAACACAATGGGTGAAGTGGTTACATCTGGCTAAATGGTGTTATAACACTTCCTTCCATACCGCAATAAAAATGACCCTATTTATGGCACTTTATGGATATCATCCACCATCCATAACATTATATTTAAGAGAAAATTCTAAGGTTCATGCAATGGAATATCACATCAACCCTCAACAACAAGTTCTCCAACTCTTTAAGAATAACCTCACTCTGGTGCAAAATTGAATGAAGCAACAGGTCAATCAACATTGTAGCGAAAGAAGTTTTGATGTAGGCAACTGGGTATTTTTACTGCTACAACCATACAAAAAAATTCCCTCAACTAAGCTAAGAAGGATAATAAATTATCACCCAAGTACTATGGTCCTTACAAGGTGTTGCAAAATATTGGTACTATGGCATACAAATTGGAGCTACCTACAGCTTCTCGAGCACACCTATTTTTTCATGTTTCATGCTTAAACAAGGTTATCAACGACAAGCTCCCAATTCAAACAATATTGCCAAAACTTGAAAGGGAAGTAAAATCATATTAGAGCTTGAAGTAGTCACGGAAGCAAGAACCCGATAGCTACAAAATTGAACATTTTTATAGTATATCATTAAGTGGAAGAACTTACCTGCTAAGGATTACACATGGGAGGATGAGCATTTTATAAAGAAGCATCTCGAACTACTCAAACATTGAGGATAACACTTTTTTTTTAAGGAGAGGGTTATGTTAGGTCCTTGTAATACTAGTGTATCCCCTTTATTATTATTGTTAGTGTAGCCCCTATTTTTATTGTTGTTCCCATGTAGCCCCATATTGTTATTGTTGTGCCCCATACAAGCCCACTATTGTTATTATTGTGTCCTTACATCATTATTATTATGTAGGCTCTAATTGTATTGTGCCCCTTATATTCCTATATATACCAAGGAGGTCTTGTGATTTTTATCGTCCAAGAATTGTTCATTTATGTGATGTATAGGAGGTTCCCCCCTCAAAGAGGCTAATTTTCAACTCATTGATCTATCTTTACTTATGTTTTTTGATCTGGTTGCATAACAATTTAGGAATATGATCTCTAAATTTTGGTAATGGAGTATTATCCAAGAATGGATTTAATGGGTAGGCCACATGCCAAGGAGTGGCAATTTTCATCATCTTTGAATTTTGGTCAATTATTTAATTGATTAAGAAAATCAAGTTGATTCACATATTGTATGGTCATCCAGGAAGGGAAATTTATAAGACTAGGGATCAATTAATTGATTCCCTATTGTGGTCTCCAAAAGTATGTTGAGAATAAGAAACTTTCTTATGCTTCATTGCCAACATCCTCGAATTGGGTTGGTGAGATAGTGGGACTAGGCCTGGGTTTGATGCCCATAATCAAACTAAAATTATACATAACATATTTTCAAATATATATATATATTATATATATTATTATATATATTTACGACAATGACATAAATAGAAAAGAGAATCTAAACAACCATAAACATTACATAAAGAAAATAAGTTGAAAATTTAACTGACAACAAAATAATAAATAATGTTACGAGAATATTTCTAATATCATACCCTGTCAACCATAGGATCACACACGAGTGGATTTTATGTCCTCTTCAAATTAGAATAACCCATACTTCTTGATTACCTTGGTAGGATTGTGGTATATTGAACTGGATTAAAAGACAGATAAACGCTGCCAATTTGGATGGATGGAAATTAAGTTGACTAAAACTACAAGGAATAGGGACTAGATTGAGAAGAATACATGGTTCCTAACATGAATGTTCAAGATGAAGAAGTTTTTGTAGAATAAAAAACAAAATATTTATAGAATTGAAGATGAGCTTGAGTAGTAAGGATTTCTTTCTACCGTTGGACTTCATCCAATGTTTTGTATTCAAGGCACAATCAATAGATTATTCCAGAGGAATGAGGTTTACTAGTCATAAGCCAACTACATTCAGTTATCACAATCTTTGAGATGTCTTTCAAGGGCTTCTCTTCTTTCTTGCAAATTGATATCCTCAGTTATAACATCCCGTGATTGTTTAAGTTTATCTTGGGAGTTAGGATTATCAAGTATAAAATTAAGCTATGGATGAGAAACAATTCTTTGATAGTTTAATTGTTTAGGAAGATCAAGTTGATTCTCATACTTTATGGCCATGTAGGAAGGAGATTTTATAGAACCAGGGATCAATTAATCTAGGCCCTACTATGGTCTCCAAAAGTATGTTGATGAGAAATGTTTCTTAGGCTTCACTTGCTACTTCCTTGAATCTCACTAAGTTAGTGAGGAGGGGGACTTGGCCTGAGGTTTAACGCATACAACCAAATTAAAATTAACATATTTGTACAATAAAATAAAAGAAACATATTTACAACAATGAAATAAATAGAAAAGAGACAATATAAACAACCATAAACATTCCATAAATAAAATAAGTTGAAACTTTAACAACTAACAACAAGTTACAAATTGATAGATGAATTTACTAGAAGACATTTAAGATCATAGCATATTAGCCATATGAACACACAAGTATGTTATAAAATATGATAGAAATTGGTTGACAATTTTAGTGATTAACACCTCAAAATATGCTCTGAAATATTAATAGCATAAAGTAAAATTACTGGGGAAATATGCCATAAAAATATACACTATCAACAACTAATTTTATTAATAAAAATATGAGTACAACATACTATTGTGGTTTATTCCTATAAGAATCAGGACTAGAAATCAACTTTAGAATGTCTACAATGTAAAAAGACTCATACATACAAACTTGGAATGCTAAATAATAAGAAAGAAAAAATGTTAGGCAACTTGGACTCTTTTGATAAGATTGAATCAAATATACTTTTTGCAAAAGGTGCACTAGCTAACACTGATATGATAATATTAGACCTTCTAACAACACAAAATAATGTAAGAGACAAATAGAGACCTTGATAAAAGAATTAGAAATTTTATGAGCTCCCTTTCTCCTTGTCACTCTAAGGATTGTTGCTATCACCAAAACTAGTACATTGTTGTACTCTAGAATAGATTAATAAGATGAAAAATAAAATCCTTAAAGCTTATGCATACCTCTCCTCATCAATATTTTTGATCCTGCTTTTTGTGCCTTCTATTTAGTTTTATACTCTCCTTCGGTGGTCGGAGGGGGAAATTTTCTCATAACTAATGTTTGTATTATTTTAAACTCTTTTTCTTTTTAATACAAGAGAAGACATTTAGAAGGGGTTCTCCTTAATTAACTAATTTTGTATTGGTAGGTGCATCCCTGAACATGTCCAAAAAATATTTCCATTAACCTTATAACTCCCATGTACCAAAACATAAAGAAAAATGACATCCTTGAGAATACCTTCACCAAAATAATCATTATATATATGAAACAAGCCAAAACATGTATAAATAAACATGTGGAATCACCTTGTGTCTCCCATTAGCCATAATGTAATCAAAATATGTACCAAAGTAAAAAAAAAAAAAAAAAATCCTATTAAGTCCCAAAAATATGACAATGTCATAATTTGAAATAATTCCAACTGAACTGAAGTGAAAACACATCATATCAGAGAAGTAGCTCAAGTCATCTTAAGAGGCATGCTAGGGCTAGCCATGCAGGATGGTCTCTTATCCTCCTTCTTCGTCACTCCTTATACTTCAATATGCCTATACTGGAATGTGATTTTTGTACTCCCTCCTCCTCTAGTTGTGGGATGTCATAATGTGTATGAGATGAAGTAGCCTTAAAGGGGGAATGCACATGCATAGCTGACATATGAAACTTCCCCAACACAAGATGTGTATGAGAATTAGGGAGTTGTTGAACATGAAAATAAGTGGTGTGAGACAAAGAAGAGGGTATATGAGTAGGAATGATCATAGGGTGGAATGAATTATGAGAAATAATAGGCCAATGTGCAAATATAGATGCAAGACTAACAAGTTTGTTCTCCTAACGATCATTTTGTGTTGGCTATTGTTGATATGTGTGAGGTTCTAGAATTTCCATTATACTGGGGTGTGGAAGAGGTATGTTTTATGAAGCATGTGGGGTAGGAGGAGGGGGGGAGGACCTCTAAGGTATAAGTGACTTGTTTGGTTCAACTAATTGAACTCCTCAGAGTGCATGTCCAAGTGAATAGAAAATATGATCATTTTGTTCCTATTTTCCTTCCATTATATATTGGTTCTTTTGTTTTGTCCTTTAGGTTACCCTTTAAATCTCTACTAAAGAAAATCATATTATACTATATGATGAAGAAAAATTATCATGCAACCATCAATTTTCTAAGCATAAACATATAATAAAAAAATAAAAGATTGTTTAAAATCATGTCTTATGTAAATGTTGGAGTGTTTTGCATATACACACAAGGGAAGTATATGTAACATGGGGACAAGAGTTACCTATACATGCAACTAAGACAAGTGTAATAAGCACATGTAGGTTGATATAATAAATATGATAAGGGAATTCATAATTTTTATGCTCATACGGACTACTGACCGAACATGATCGAACATCATAGAACAGTGTGCCAGAACCATGTGTAGGGTGTTGTAATGTGCTAATAAAAACAATGAATCCTGAAATATTTCTTGCTGTTTACATCATAAACCAAATCATGGATGGTATATATAAAATACATAGTATACAACAGGGGTATCGCATAGGAAGTAATTGAAAAAACATAGGATATTTGTAGCTAAGTAAATATGAAGAAAATTATTATGAGTTTTTCCTTTTGCTTCATAATGGTGTCCACGAACATCAATATAATTGGGAATGTGTATAAAAAATTGGGAAAATATTATGAACAATGATAGGAATTCAGTTTTATATTTTCTTTCCTAGGTTGGCTTCCAATGTACAAATAGACTTCATAAACTACCCGACATATTATTCAGAGTGTAATATTGAAAATAGTAGAGGTTGCGGGACATTCTCTTAGCATGGGAGGGATTAAATGTTAAGTACAGAGTGTGATGGTTTTTAATAATAAGATAACACGTGACAAGCCAAATGTGGGCAGAGACAAGCTGGACACAACAAATAATTCATGACTCATAAAATTTGAAAATACACACTACCAAGAAAGTTTTTTATTATTGCTTGATGAACAGCTAAGACGTGTGGTTCATAACAAGAATATAAATTCAAGCAAGTTGACGTCGCGATGGGCGAGAGTACGAGATAAACAGTGAGGCATGGGCTGGCAATGCAACCCCTCGTGGCATAATATGGTCTCATAATGAGGGTTTGCATGGCCGGCTACAAGAAAAACAAAGAGCAAGTTGTTGAAAGCAAAGTGTGATGGGATGGCTTTTAAAAGAGCATGGCTGAGCATGGTATTGCAGCGTAGGACACCACGTCATGTGGGAGGGGGAAATGTGTACCTTTCACATTGTAATTTTTTTTGGAATTATCAATTATCTCTCTAAACAATGCTTAACAAACTAAAGAAGCCTTATATTTGCAAGAAAAAATGATTAACAAGTGAGAATAGACCAAATTCTTGTCATACTTGTGACCACAAGCTTTATGTACCCCATGTTTGGTTTTCAACAGTTCTCCCAAGCAGTTTTGAGCTTTGGACAAGAGTTTTAGAGTGCCACTAAGCTCGGTTTCTCCCCAAGAATTGAAAAATATGCCATCAACCTCCTCTTAGTTGCAAATCACAACATGCTACGTGGGTTTCGACCACGTAAACACACGTTGAGTCTAATAACTCCCGTCAATGGTCAAATTTTGCTTCTTATGATAAAACTTGATACTATTACAACCTTCATAAAAATTATTTATGTCAAGTGTACACAAGCAAAAAAATAATCCATGCCATAAATGTTTACGATAGTGTGATTAACGCCACTTAATGGTATGGTATGGGTGTTATTCGACGTTGGTGGGGTCATGCTATTAATAATTTTAGAATATGTATGGCATGACTCATTTGCTGCCTTTGTGGATGTGTTTTGCGAGGTGTGTTGAACACATGATAATATAGTTCTCGGTATTTTCCAGGTGGCACATCAGTTGAAAACGTGGACGAAAATATTTAGTAGTTTGGGTATAAAATATCCCATTATACTTTTGCACCCGCAAGGATGATATCGTTTACACCCTACAATTTTTTACATCTCAAATGATAATTTTTTCACATCTATGCCCCATGATACTATAATTTATGTGATCAATGACTTTAGATACACATTTTTAGTGTTGGTGAGGTGCACCTCTTTTGAAACTTTATTATAGCTTTATGACCATGTGGCTATGCTTATTTAGCCATGCCAAGGTTATTATACTTAATATTTTAAATAATATAGTTTTGATCATATATTCATTGCCACAAAAATACTTTCGACCATCATGTCCAAGACCTATCCTTAAAAATACTTAAAAAAAATAGATCATTGGTGCCTTATAATAGGCACATATGTATATTTTTACATTCACATCCATAATATGTCCATGCTCATTCATATATTTCTCTTGTGGAACATATTAGCTCAATGAGTGAAGTATTTCTTATTTCTTTATGGCCAATATATATATATATATATGAATTACAAAATGATGTTAGGGAATACTTTTTATTTCAAACGTGTATATATATATATATGAATTACAAAATGATGTTAGGTAAATACTTTTTATTTCTCACGGGACCTCACTTACTAAGGTTTTAAGATTTTTAGTTAATTTAGGGGAAATATTTTTAAGCTTTTTTAGGAGGAGGGGTTATGAAGACGTGGAATGGCTTACACAATTTTTTTCATAATGTGGATGAATAGGTGGGATTTCTCCTACCAAACCACTTGTTAACCCAGGGTAGAATTGGGGCCTTAATGTGAACCTGGGCTATTGATCTAATCACATCTATGATCACGTCATTTGAGGTAAACCACTCAATAACAAAGGGTGGATTTGATAAGAAATGAGAAGTCTCATCAGTTGAAAGTCATGAAAGATATAAAACTTTACTTCTATTTTCACCATCCAGCTTGAGCAAGTTGCACACAACAAATGCAACAACAAGATCATTGGATAAGAAAATTCTCATTTGTTTGAAGGGCACCTAGTGTAGGTACTGATGGACTTCCAAATTAGACATAAATTAAGGCCTATTTGAACATCCTCCAAAACATTAAACGTCTATTTTTGTGTTAGATGACATATTTTTAGCTTTAATATGTTGATTTCAAAGGTTTAGAGATAATTGCATATTTGTGCCTAATATTATTTATTTTTTGAATATTGTGAGAATATTGGCCAAATTATGAAGCTTTGGAGGAGGAGATAATTGAGGGACTTGCTCCCTACTACAGAAGGATCGAGATTGGATACTAAATGAACAGGATATTATGCAATTATTGCACAAATTCTCCAGCTTCGATGATTAAGAAAAACTAGGAATGTGTTCTCTGTCATTTAATGCAAATTCCTAGTGTTGGGTACCAAATCCACTATTTGAGGGATTTTGGAGGGGAAAGCTTCCTCTTGTCAAGTAGAATTCTTCCCCATCAATTTTTATAAGTACTATAGTGGCCAATCTAGGGTGCTAGATTAGACTAGATTTAATATCAACCAAGGTAGGTTAGTTTTTGGACAGGGGGTTTTTATGAATCTACCTTTATTATCTCTGGATCTAGGCATAAGAAAACATGACTTCTAAAATGAAAATTAAAATCAAATCTATGTTGTGTTTTTGTTTGTTTTTGTTTACTAAAAATTTTTTATATTTTGTTTTTTTTTCCAAAATCCTCTAATTGTGCCTCCCCGACAACGGTGCCAAAATGTAGTGGCCAATCTAAGGTGCTAGATTAGACAAGATTTAATATCAACCAAGGTAGGTAAACTTAGAGGCACGTGTCTAAAGTCTATAGACATAAAAGGATCCCTAACTAAGTGTCTACTGTGACAGGCTACAACACTTCTTTACAGGAGGTTGAAATATGTTTCCTCTCACCTTAACACTCAGATCACCTAATTTATCAACTGTCCTAAAGATACAGCGTATTGCTAGACTGAGTTTTCAACCCTCTTACAAGGATATTATACACAAAAGCTCTTTCTAGCTAACACACTAAGCATTCATGAAAATCAAAATCACACTGAAATTTTAAATGCATGAAAACAGAGTTCACAGAGATGCTTTGAAATCTAATGATCGATCAAATATTTTACAAGATATTGTTCAATGATCTAGCAATCAAATTCTCGAGCTATCACCATGAATATTATTTGCAATAATTTCTAATCAAATCGATAAATTCAAAGACAAGGAAATAACGTTAAACACTATGCACGCTACTCAAATTCGAAAACGCTATGGAAATGAAATTAACAGTATACCAATTTCCATGTAGAGCTCGTCCATGCTTCAATGACACACTTAAGAAACTTCAAGCGATGAGAATGTTAATGCATTAGCACTGTAGGAATAAAACGGTGACTATAATTAAGTTCTGAAGATTGAAATCACATGAAAGAGAAATGTTCTGGAACAATACACAAAGATAATAATCATTCTCGAAACAATACAATACGCAGTCTTTATCTACTTGTCTCTTATCTAAATCAAATGTACATACGTTATGCAGATGTTTCTGCTTTTACAAAAGACTGATTTTTGTCCTTTCTAATCTAAATCGATTTCCAAAAGCAAAACGAAATCAGTTTGGGAAACTATGGCTTTTTGCTGCCTTTGTGACCAAAAAGGTTGGGTTTGACCATCATTGACCATGTATCCAGGAGCGTTAGATTTGTTGTTGAATCGATTTTTCACCATGCATGTACATTCCAGATCACGTTCCTATCAATTGTTTTGATTTGCCTGCCATGCCACGTGTCACATCATAAACCATTTACAGGAAGTCATGACATCCTGTAATTTTTGTTGAAAATTTCTAATTTTTAACATAAAAATTCACAAATTAAATTTAATGTAAACTAAAAACTATAATGCTATTGATTAATCAATTTCGATGGATATGACGGGTTTATGGGAGAAAAAGATAGACAGATGATGGATTTCTAGAAGAAAAGGATGGCAATGAAATGGTACCAACAAGTACCAATTTGAATTTACCTCCATGGCATGCATTTCTTCGTCTTCTTATGAAGAAAAAATGTTATTTAGCAGCTCCACTTTCATTTCTAGCAAGGATGTACTTGGATTGATTCAAATAATAAATTTTGGTGCCAATTTTTGCTTCTAAAGCTTGGTTTACCTCATATCACTCTGATTTTCCTTGCTTTTAGCTATCCTAGGACCCTCATAGCCTTATTGTACAGTCTTTTCATGTCCGTTGAATGTCTTTGTCACTTGCATCTCTTATTGTTGCATTTTCTATTCATGCTTCTTTTGTTGCACATTCCATTGGTTAATGATTGAAGTGAGTTGTTTCTTAGGTTATTTACAGAGTCAAAAACATGATTCATCCTTAGAACAACTTTTAAAATCCATATTCGTCATTGAGCTACTTGGATTGCGTTACTAGTTCACGAATCTAGAATTTTTGGAAGTACCTTGTAGCAAAATAGTAGTAATTTTTTGCTATTTTTTAGAACATTTTAATGAGATTAATTTGAGTTGATTCTACTTGTATTTGGTCATAAAAAAATTCATTTTAATAAAAGAAAATCACCCCATGTAATTTTCACTTGATTAGATTACGTGTTTGGTAGGTTTACTAGTTCACTAATTCTTGAATTTCCAGTTTTTAGAGTAGTAATTTTCTGCTATTTTTTGGCACATGTTAACAGGGGTATTTTGAAGTGATTTCAATTGGAATGGATTCCTAAGTCATCCTACTTAATAAAAAATATTTCCATCCGATTTTCATTTGATTTACTTGGGCATTTGGTAAGTCGTCTCCTCTTGTAGCACGCATAGACTTGACCAGATTTGCTCTAAAAGCTTTGTTTTTTTCCTTTAGACTTGAAAAATGAACCCTAGGCTCTAAATCCATGATTTAGTAATGCCAAACACCACTTAGGATTTTCTTTTTTACCCCTACAAAACATCTCAAAAATTTGGGTTAATGGACAATTTTATGAATTAGATAACGTAATAATAATTTCCTTGATTGCCACATGAAATATCTAATGAAATCTATCAATGGGCCTAACCTATTTGGAATGTAGTGATTCATTACTTTATCTTTCCTTCATGCATGTCACATTAGTTTACTTTTTTAATTCTTAAGCTAGGGCTTCTATTTCAAGCATTATTATTTCCATTCCATATACTAGATTTCATTTTCAATGCAACTTTTACATTATGCAATTAGGCTAGTGTTTGACTTCAAGATATTTACTTCATTACATAAAATCAACAATAAAATGACACATTGCATGTTTCACATACAATGTTCAAACCTTTTAAGTTTGTACAAACCTTGTGTTGATAATCTAAGTTGATAGCCTTATGAGTTGCAACGTACTTGTTGCAATACTCGGGCTCATCACTTTTTGGTGTTGTTGCTAGGGAGGTGTCAAAGTATGAATTTTTTTTCTTCCCTAGTTGATCCATTTCTGTAAAAACAAAAAATTGCATTACGCATATTTCATATCAAAAATTTTCATTCCATTAGCATTCGTATTCAAAACATAAAAAAATTACTTCTCCAAACCCCCACATTTGATCACATGGTGGAGTAAGAACCACATCACCATCCGCTTTTGCAGATAGAAGAAAAAGAGGTGGTAGAGAAGGTAAAAGAAATTGATGGAAATGGTGACAGTGAAGAAGATCATCTTGGATTTCCCATTCAAGAAATTGATATTAGTGCTCATATGAAAAACATCCCTCCATATTTCCTTCCCAACTTCCATGGTATGAGGTTAGAGCATCCAAAAACTTTTCTCTTTGAATTTGAAATCCTTTGTGCGTCTTATGGTTACTTATTAAACACTCAAAAATTGATATTATGTCCAACAACATTGAAGGATAGTGATCTTATATGGTTCATGAGTTTATGGACTAATTCAATAAGATCATGGAACAATATGCAAAAGATATTTCGAGAAAAATATAAAGATCATGATCTTAAAGAAGAAATATTTAGAATGACTCGGAAATAATATGAGAGCCTTGAGTATCTATTGGAGAGATTTACGTATAATGTTAAGAGGGAAAAATTGCATCATTTAGGATTTGACACACTAAAAACCCTGTTACTTGGAACAATTAGGGATGAGTGGATTAATCTGCTTTATCTCATGAGTAGAGTTGATGTCTACCAATTATTATTTGAAGAAATTTGTGAAACATGCAAGCACATATCAAGAGGAAGGGAAAGAGTGATTAAATCAACATCAATATTAGTAAGTCAATCTTAACTTGGAAATTTGCTTCATAAATTTAAAACAAAAATTCTTAACAATCTAAGCGAACAAGTAGAAATGATAAGAATGCAATATGAAAAAAAAGAACATGGTGTTGAAAAATGTGCAACAAGAAATGTTAAATTTAGAATGTGCTAAAAATAGACCTGCTAAAAATAGCATGTCTAAAAATAGCAGTTTGGCCAGTGAGTTCATTGGCCACATTGGGTGAGAGGTGAAACTGCTAAAAAAAGAAAGTTCTAAAAATGGCATTTCTGGGTCCTTTCCTATTTATAGCAATCCCTAGTCTATCTATAGGAAGTAAAATTAATTGTGGTCTTAACAGCAGTTTGAAATATTCAATAATTAATTCAGTTGAGTTAATTAATTAAGGAAATTCTAATTTGAAGTCTTTGTGAGCATGCACATGAGTTTCCTCCACTAATTGAGGGAATAAGCATGAGTTCTATAATGAGAGAATCAGTTGACATAGTTCTAACTAGTCAAGTGTAGTTATAGTATTTTAACAAGTAGTTAAAATAATAAAATATAATTTGTTAATGCTTGCATCCATGTGACAACTATTGTTTTAGATAACTGAGGATTCACTCATGGATAATTGTTTCATGTCAGATCTATCAGAGTCCCGGTTGAGATCAGATGTGGGATAGTGTACTATCATATGCTTAACTATTTCTAGTAAGTAGTTTTTGCATGGTTGAGGAACTAGTGTTCTCAAGGAATACATAGTTGGAACATTGGTTGTTTTTGGTATGTTGGAATTAATAGCATATGCTTTTTCTATTATTTCCTAAGAAAACTACGTAAGGACCATAGGGAAAGCCTATATAAACAAGGCTTGGGTGGTTCATAAGACATATCTTCATATCTTCATAGTTCATTGAGAACTGAATAGCTTGAGAGCTAATTCTTTTTGTATTATAAAGAGGATTTCCACTTGATTAATAATACATGGTTGGGGTTTTATGCTGGTTCTTTCCCCTAGATATATCTTGTGTTATGTGTGATTATTTCTCTTATTCAGTTATGAATTTTTCTACTTGATGTTTCTCATGAATTTGATTATGCTTTCGCTTAATGTTTTGTAGAAGTAATTCATGTGTTTTGCTTTAGTACATTGCATTACCAGTTTGAGCTACAGGTGAAATTTCTATGTGGTATGGGAGCACAGGTGATCAAGAAAGAACAAAATACTAGCAGGAGGAATTTAAAGTTTCTTATTCTTGATATAGATCTCAAGTTCTTATCACATCTATTTCATCAATGGCGTTGAATGGTTTGAGGCTTGAGTATGCCCTTGATGGCAGCTCAAACTATATAGCTTGGAAGGATCCCATGGAGGCAGTTTTGGAAGATAATGGTCTTAAGGATTTCATTGATCAAGAAGTCCCTAAGCCTACTGACAAGACTGAGTAGGTGGAATGGAGGAAGTGTGTGGCTAGAGCTAGGAGAATTCTCTTGGAGGGAGTGCGAGATCACATTGTCTCGAGCCTCCATGGGAAGGAGATTCGGCATGCAATGTGGAAAACATTGAAATATTTATATCAAAATAGCAGTGATCAGAGGAAGTTGGCACTGAAGGAAAAGATTCAAAAGATCGCGTGTGAAATGGATGAAATGATCTCTATGTCTCTAACCAAGCTCATCACATGCAGGGATGAGCTTGCAAGTGTAGGGGTCATGAAATCAGATGAGGATATGGTGAGTCTAGCACTCCTTGGCCTTCCTAAGAGCTGGCATAGCTACCAAGACTTGGTGAATGGAAGGGAGAAACTGCCAGATTAGGAACGACTATGGTCGGTTTTGATGCAGCAGGAGATCAAATGGAGCACCAGAGACAGTTCTTCATCTATGCATGATGAGGAGAACTATGCCTTAACGAGCAAGGAAAAGAAGGGGAAGGAGAATGTTTCTCTTTCTAAATCAGTTCTTCCAATGATGGGAAGAAGGTTGACAAATTGAAAGTGCAATGATTTCGTTGTCATGAGGTGGGCCATTATGCTGCAAATTATCCACAGAGGAAATCCAAGAAGGGATCTGGGAAGGATTTGAAGGTGAGGCACTTAATTCACAGTTTGAGTCGTATTTCACACTCTTCACATGCATGGTTTCATCCATGGTGGGAAGTGGTTGGTTTCTTGACAGTGGAGCTTCTTTCCACATGACCAGCAACAAGAGTTTGTTCAGTACTTTTGAGGAGAAATATTTCCAGATACTCATAGTGATGGGTAATGATGAGAAGTATAGTGTCTCAGGTGTAGGCACAATTATTTTTCAGAGGGATCATGGATCTCGCCTTACCTTGACCGATGTCAAGTATGTACCAAGACTAAAGAGAAACTTGGTGTTGATCGTGATGCTCAAAGATAGAGGCTATGATGTAGTCTTTAGTAAGGGAAAGGTTTTCCTTAGACACATCATAGCTAGATTGTTGAAGCGGATTGGTTCACAAGTCAAGAACCTGTATGCTCTTGAGGTTCAAGATGCATGCAAAGCCTTGAGAAGCAAGGAAAAGGTTAAAGACTTGGCAGTTGAGAGGGAGAGTATATTACCTCTCAACATGCAGTTCCAGAAGAAGTCTCAGACGATTGTGGAGGAGCCACAATTGGTGCAACAACTTCAGGAGGTTGTGGAGCAGCCACAATAGGGGAAGCTGAGTGGAGATCGAGTAGAGACATTTACTCATGAAGAGACCTCCAGTAGGGGGAAACTTCAATCCAGGTGGGCAGAGGGATCACATGCAACCATACCTCTAGGTAGGAGGTGGGGCAATGTGGAGTGATCGTCCCAAGTAGGAGGGGCAAGATTCTTGAGGTACTTTACCTCTTGGATGAGACCTTGCTACAAGAGCCCCGATGTGGAGTAGTAGGAACTGATTGATTGATTAGAGACATATGCAAATGGAGTGGCAGAGAGAGCAACTGTGTAGGGAATCCCAGGACAGCACATATCTAGCAGGCTACAACAATGCGAGAGGCCAAGTGTTTTCATAGTGCTAGGTGGCACAAAGAGGTGTGAAATGGTGAGAGATGCATGGAGATGTTGCAGTAGTGTAAATTTCAGAGAGGGAGCACTTGTCAGTAGCAGGCAGAGCTTCAGCATTAGAGTATGTTCCTAGCCCAACAGAATGGTCAATTGGGAGTGTATCGTTCCAAGTGTTGTTGGAGCAAGTGGACCGAATAGATGTGTTGCATGCAGAATATTCTAGAGTTACAAGATCGAGTTTGAGAGGAAGCCTTTCTTGTTGAGAGGTAGTGTTGAAAAATGTGCAACAAGAAAGGTTAAATTTAGAATGTGCTAAAAATAGACCTGCTAAAAATAGCATGTCTAAAAATAGCATGTTTAAAAATAGTAGTTTGGCCAGTGAGGTCATTGGCCACATTGGGTGAGAGGTGAAACTACTAAAAATAGAAAGTTCTAAAAATGGCATTTTTGGGTCCCTTCTTATTTATAGCAGTCCCTAGTCTATCTATAGGAAGTAAAATTAATTCTGGTCTTCACAACAGTTTGAAATATTAATTAATTAATTTAGTTGAGTTAATTAATTAAGGAAATTCGAATTTGAAGTCTTTGTGGGCATGCACATGAGTTTCCTCCACTGATTGAGGGAATAAGCATGAGTTCTATAATGAGAGAATCAGTTGACTTAGTTCTAACTAGTCAGGTCCAGTTAGATTATTTTAACAAGTTGTTAAAATAATAAAATATAGTTTGTTAATGCTTTCATGCATGTGACAATTATTATTTTAGATAACTGAGGATTCACTCATGGATAACTGTTGCATGTTAGTTCTATCAGAGACCCAGTTGAGATCAAATGTGGGACAGTGTACTATTAGATGCTTAACTATTTTTAGTAAGTAGTTTTTTCATGGTTGAGGAACTAGTGTTCTCAAGGAATATGTATTTGGACCATTGGTTGTTTTTG
>APFE031537473.1:0-24379 GCA_000404065.3 Pinus taeda | reverse complement strand
TGTGGGCATAATAGTAATCACCTATCATTTTCCTAAAGAAATATGGCCCAATAGTTCTTCTAGCCATACAAAGAATATATCTTTAGAACATATTGACTATTCTTTACGCATACAGTAGCTTATCATAAGAGCTATCATAAGAGCCCTCCTTGAAAGTATGCAACACATAATCCCTTTTCTAGAATTCTATTAACATTTCATGTAAACAATTACATAATTATTTCTTAAGGCAAGTCATTATAACTTCATTTCACTACATTCCTATATGAAGGATTCTCAAGCTTCCCTTTCGAGAAATTATTAAAGATATCCATCTTTATGCATAAAAATCAAGATACAAAAACTTAACTTACCCTTTATGCATCAAAATCAAGAAGTCAACATAACTCATCTAACAAGACAATTTTTCAAGAGATTATATTTTTCAAGAAAGTTAACATGACCACTTTCTCTATGTACACACAAAATCACAATAGCTACCTTTATGTGCATGCAATCTGTGTCTTTCTTAACACAATTAATTTTACTTCAATGCAAATAATCTTTTCATGAAACAAGTAGGGTTCTTGATATGATATGAACACTATTCATATGTCTTTTAAGAGTAGGAAACTCTATTTTTGTTTCAAGAGATTTCACATAAAAGCCATCATTTTCATACATGAAGTATACACACTTTCCTAAAATGAAACTATATTTATGTGTATATAACAAATACTCTTTCTTCAAGAAAGTTAGAAGAGAATATCTATGTGCCTAGAAGCACATCATTCATGCATGTAATGCATAGTTATTTTACTAGAACATAGAAACTAGCTAGAATCATAATGCAATTAGCATATATATCTTTTTCAAAAAAAGACTTTTATTAAATAGAAATACATATTTTAATTCAAGAAAACTTGGCCACTTTTCACGCTATGTCCTCAGGACGTTTATACGCCTCATATTCTTTCTAAAGAAGATATTTTGGGCTATATTTAGCAAGGATTTTATTGCAGGAAAATGACAAATCTACTTAGTTTTTAACACACAAGATTCACATATAATCTTTGTAATAAAATCTACACATTTACTTAGATTTTGTGTGCATGTTGCCTATTTTCTTTTCAAGAAATAGAATCTAAATAACATGTGTACTTATGTTTCTCTAGAATTTGTCAAATATCTTTAACTCACTCTCATAAAAATTTGCTCTAATCTTAGTTGAAGAATAACCATTTACTTAGATTTTATGTGCAATAATTATTCATATTGAATCTTTTCTTTTCAAGAAATATAATGCAAATAATATATTTATACTTATCTTTTCAGAGAGCAAGTGAATAAACTCGTAATTTGCAAGTTACTTATCTGTAGTTTTGCCTCACTCCAACAGGAAGATTTGCAGATTTTAAATGGCATTCCCGGAACTAATGGCACGCATTTGATAGTGTAAATAATAGAACATCCTTCTCGGCTCACCATACGTACGCCTCATTTCTTTCTTTCCAATCTTATTTTCAGCTCCGATTAAAACCCACACACAAATTCTTGAGAACCATTGTTCAAAATTCGCTGAGGAACAATCTTGTGTGAAATACCATGCTGCTGCTTCTTCACCTTCAAATTCTGAAATGATCATGCAAATTGGCATTCTGCAAAGAAGTCTAAGAAAATTCAGGTTCGGCAGTGCATGATGAAGACCCCTCCCGAAAAAGTAACCAGGCATCTTGTAATAGTTGGGGTCTCAGCGCTAATCCACCGTTTCTTGATTTCAGTTTTTACAACTAACAAGAATTAGTTCAATAACTAATTCATAACTTGAAATTACTTTTACGCATGGTTAAATGTAATAGGGATATTACAAGATGCTTCAGAATTCTTACCTTTTATACCTGTGGCTATAATGATTGTTTCATCTCCTGAGTCTGACCCCAAATATTTCTGAATAGCTGCAGCAGTCTTCTTTTTCTTGCCCTCGGACTTCTTAGGTCTTAGCTATGGATGCAGAATCCAACAGTGCTCATCATCATGCCCCTCCTTTTTACAGTGAGTGCATGAAGATTATATTTTATGTGCAATGTTAGCCTTCCTTGCTTTCCGCTTCTACTTTCTTTTCTCCTTGCTCTTGCTTGCAGTGGGTTGGGATGGTCCCCCAACTTCTTGATTTCCATTCTTTCCTCTAGCTTCTAGATGAGTAGTTTGTACAGATACCTCATCTATACTAGTGGGATTAAACATGAGAATGGTATGCCTCATGTAGCTATGTAGACCACCAATGTACTTCAAAAGAGCCTTTCTTGAGTCTAATGAGATACCCAACATCAATGCTCTCTTTGTGAACTCTTGAGTATACCCTTGAACACTTTTCCCTTTCAACTGTCGAAGATTTTTCCAACTCATCATGGCTTGTTGCATGTAGGCCAATGGATAGAACTACTTTTTGATTGTAGCAGCAAATTCACTCTAGACAGAGATGGTCTTACCATGTATTTTTATATTAGGTTGGGTTCTACATTCCCACCAAACCAAGATAGTGCCTCCTAGGCATAAGCTTTCCAACTAAATTTTCTCTTGTCTGAGTCTTTGTTTTGTACCCTACAGTACACAACAATTTGTCTAATCCAATTGTCCAACTTTTCAGCATTTAACTCTCCATCATATATAGGCAAATCAAATCTAACATCTAGCTTAATCAAAGATGTTTTCTTATTGTGTAGAGGGCTATTAGGAGGTGTGAGAAAGCTTTCCTCTTTCCCTTTTCCTTTTGAGTGGTCATGGGAATGAGACTCATATTCTTCTTTATCTTCTTTAGAACCTAAAGAATCCTCATCCTTATGCTTTCTAAAGTCCTTATACATTTCTTCTACCATATACATTATAGCTAGGAAACTCTCCATGAATTGAGTGTTCGGCCCGATAGAACCTTCCTCTGACATTGTCTTCTTAGGATAGACTCTCCCGATTTCATAATTAGTTTCAACCAAATTTCCTTCTCCTAATTTGAGCTTTGATCTGGTGAGCATTCAACAACTAGACCAGCATAAGCTTGTCTAACCTTACAACCTTTTGCTCTGATACCACTTGATCTAATATTCACCCTATGAGTGAAGTCAATTAAAGATCTATTGTTTAAAGGTATTACAGACTCATGTGCTGGTGTGTGTCTATGTTATTTAAGCAACAGATCGATCAGATTGCCAATACACAGATAATAAAATTGAAAGATAGTAGAGAAACATAGAAATAAAACACAAAGACACAAGAAATTAATAAGGTTTTCACCCTATTCTCAAGTGCTACATCTCCAATTCAGATTTCAGCGGTGGCCTTGTTTTATTGTTCCTTTAAGAAGAGAATTACAATACAGGGACTTAATGTGAGTTCTCCTGAAGCTGGTTTTGCTTGGCAGGGTAGTTCTTGGGTTCCCCAAGCCACTGGAGTACACAGACTCTTCTTCTTCCTACCAGCTCTATGACCTTTTGGTCTTTAGTGGAAAGAGCCAAATGTGGTGCTCAATCTGGACAGATTCCTCTATGGGATGGCTTGAGTCTCTCAAGCTCTCTAGTGCTTGATGCTATCGCTAGTCAACTCGGCCCTCTGTCTCTTCCTGCTTTTGATTTATTGCCTTCTTCTCTAGTATTTTTCTCTTAGTGTTCAATCCTCCTCTCAGGGTTCGCTCTGACTGACTCCAAAAACTGTGTATTTTGTCTCTGCTCATGGCTTTTAGCCATTCATTCCTATGCCTGTTCGGTTCCTCTTCTGTCTTTGTTGATTCACCTTCTACAGATGTGCTTGGAGTTCCCTGTTCAGTGTCATCATAAATTCTTAGGGAGTGGCCACATGTCCACTTCTAAACAGTGCTAGCCTGCTTCGTCGGTTAATTTCTTCAGTTACATCGTGGATGAAGTCTTTCTTCCATTGTGGGAGTCAAATGGATTCTAAATCCTTGTAAAATGTGGCGTGTTCCTTCATCGATTCCACTTCCTCCCTTAGGTGCAATCTCAGCCGTCCGATTTGGGTCCCCCAGATCCAACGTCATACACATGTTACGCACGGTTCACTTTCTTGACCGATAGCACGTGATCAATGATGGTTTTCTCTCACCTCCACTTGCCATGCATTGATCGATGTATGGGATCGCTTCAATTTCTCTAGAACCGCTTACCATTTGTGGGCACCCTGATCAATACCACCAGTTTTCTGAAGCGCGGCTTCTGCCTTTTTATGTTTGCACTTTTCACTTTTCTGCCCACGTTTCTTTGGTTCCCGATGCAACCAAGTGCTTTGAGGCTCCCCCATTTCGGCCCTGTTCACCCAAGGCTTAGCGATAAGCACTAATCGCGCATCAAAATCCACCTCCTTTTCCTGATTCGGGGCTCCCAGGGGCTAATTTGACCTCCCGCGCAGTCTCCATGGATCTCGGTCAGCACGCTTTGATTGAGATCCTCATCGTTCCACATTGATTGCCATTGCCATTGGTTCAGGGGTGTTTTTTGATCACGGTTTTTGAATTCTTTAGAGATTTGTCTCATCGTGACGCAGTCATGGTTCTTTGACAGTCTTTTATGGATCCAATTCAGATCAATATCTTTCGTGTAACTATCATTTTCTTTTCTCATGCAAACCAATGGAAGTTTTTTGGAAGAGCATTTTCGAGCGAGTGGTCATAGTCTCGAACCACATTTTGTGATTTTTGGTTACAGATTTCTCTAGATGCATTGAGCATATCTGTCTCTATTGGCATTCTTGATGTGCAACAGAATTGGTAATACACTTCTCCCATACCAACGTTGGCTCTAGCCCACTACCTCCTTGAAGAGATGCTCCTGGTGTTATAAGCCCTGAGAAATGCATTGCAACTGTTAGAGCTCAGGATTGTTCTTTTCATATCAAAGTAAGTAGAAATATTCCTAAAAAAGGTGCAAGAGCGATGAATCTTCCCACTACTTCTGTCACTTTAGTATGCTATAATAATATGCTCTAAGAGTTCTGATGAGTTGAAGGGGTGGAGGAGTGTTAGAGCATATGAAATTAGAAGATAATGATAGTTTTATTGGTAACGACTATCCCATCCAAATTCTCAGCGTTGATCATACCTTTGTATTACAGTTTAAACTGTCTATCATCCTTACTAATCTACTTGAAATCAAAGGGCTTCTCATCTTTTTCCCCAGTGGCTTCCCACTCATCCTTCGATATTTCTTGAATGTTGTGGGAAAATTTAGCATCATGGATTTTTTTCTAAATGTCTTTAAACAAATGCCGCATTTCTTCCTCTGCCCACTTGTGGTAAGCGAACTCCTATTGGAATTTATCAAACTTGAGGGCCTACATTCTCAATAACATTGTCATCTCCCCTTTTTCACCGCCACACATCTCAGAGAAGCGTAAATTTCCACTAGAATTGGAGGCACTCTTAGCAGTTTCACGGTGTGAGTATTGGGTGGTTCCCATGGATGCTATGAGGGTCTCCTGCAACTATAGTTCATAGGCATAACTAAGGTCACTATTGGGTATTTGGGCTACTGAAAGTTCTGTGTATTGGAAGGAAATTGTATCCATGTCCAAATTCACCATCCTTTTCCAAGCAAAAATGATTGTGAGGAGATTAAATAAATTTGAAACTGATTATGGTCATGTGATTGAATATTGAATAATATAATGAAAATCTGAGCATTAATTGTTGAATAGACCATTGTGAGTGAGTGACAGTGGCGACAAGAATATTTTTACCTCTTAGTATGAATAGTGATCACAACCGTAACCTCTTATTCTCATTGTTACCAACTGTTAATAACTATCAAGACTTTGGTCAAAGGTTACAGTTTCACTTGATGGTGTAAATAGACCTACCAACACCCATTTCTACCCTCGATTCGTGCTTGAAGATTTTTTCTCAAAGAAGAGTGGATTAACTAGTACTCTTGAAACATAAGGTGGAGTTGCAATAAACCTTTTTTGGAGTTTTTAAATTGCTAAGATTGACAATTTATTAGAATTATTGAGAATTCTAATTGTTTCAACTGCTAAAAGCACAATTAAATTCAACAAATACACTCTCACAGATATTCAAACCTCTCTGCAAGATGCGCAAGAATAGATTGATTTTTTGCAAGTTGAAACTCAACTATAGCAAGAGGAGTTATAACATAAAAGAAATGCTTCTGAACGTGTCTTTGTTCAGAATAATTACCTACTTGAATTTGAAATAGGATCCTATCAATAGCCAGCAAGCCATCAAGCCAGTAAATTTGAGGTTAGTTTAGATCAAGTGTTCATTTCATAAGCATATTTGAATACAGGTGTGGGGATCCAGCTTGCACTTCCCAATCCAATCATCAGGCCTTGGGAAAGCTTGTCCATAACAAGCACAAAACTAGACTTGGATATGATGAGGAGGTTTCTTTTCACATTCTAAATAAATAAAATCCCATCCAGTTTCAAAATGTTGGATTTGTTCATGATAGTTCACCTTCAACTATTTTAGATTATGCTCCTCCACAATCAAAACCAAAAGTTGTTAAGTGCCAACACTATGACCAAGTTGGCCATATGAAAGATCATTGTTTTGTTCTTCATCCATGTGAGCACTGTCATAAAACCACTCATTCTTCAAACAAATGCCTAAAAAACAAGCCTCTTGCAAGAAAAAAGATTCATCTTGGATGGATCACTTCTTGGAAATGGGGTTCAACAACTAAGAAGATATTTCAATCATATGTCAAAATTTGTTCTAGATTATTGAACAATCTTGCAATTGAGTTTTATCCATCATCTCAGCTTGTATCTGAAAGGGGTGAAGTGATGGTTGTCTACAAGTTTCAAAGCCACATCAAGCAAGCTTAAGCCACAACCTGCCATACCAGCTTTAGAGTTGTAACTAGAGACAAAGATTCCCCTGAGCATGCCTTCAATTGGTGATGCCTCTTTAGACAATTGGGGGCACTTCCTCTAGCAGAAGACTTCAAATTATTGCTAGTTTTGGAAGAGATCCAGGAATTGCATTAAGAATTCCAGAGTTGGTGGTCATCCTTAAACCACTGCAAGTTGTAGACCTCCCTTTTTCAAGTTTAAGGTCTCCCTCCTTAAAGCATTAGGGACACTTCCTCCTGTAGAAGTTTTCAACTTCTTGCTGGACTTGGAAGAGATCTGGGAACTGCACTAGGCATTCTAGTGTTAGTGGTAATCCTTAAACCACCCACTTATACCAACATTTTAGAGAGCACATTTAGCCTAGTGCTACCATGGATTTTTGCACATTTTGTTTCACATCTCTCTTCTTGGCCTCATACATACCCCTTCAAATTAAGGGGGGAATGTTGGACACCTAATCCTCTATGGGTAGGTGTGGAATATCAACAACCACAAGAGTCCAAGAGACCACATGGAATGTGAATCCAAGGGTCACACCAATGCACTATATTTATGTATCATTGTGAATAATAGATGCAACTCAATGTTTATCATTCATATTCTGCCTTCACCGTGTATGTGTTTAACATATCATAATATATCCATCAATTCTCGAATACCAAGCTCTCAGAGATTATTGGAGTTCATACGGGGCCTTCTTTAATATGGATACTGGTGCAAATACTTCATCATAGTCTTCTCCCTCTTTCTTGGATAATCATTTAAACATGAATATTTCCTTGTATTTGTCAAAGCTCACATCTACTGCATGCTTAATCTTGTAAATCTGCTTTGAGGTTAAGATAGACTTTCCTTTAGGTCTTAGAACAATTTCCAAAGCATCATTTTTTATAATATATTGGTATTCCTCCATCATTGCACCTGTCCACACTTGTTAAGTAGTCTCTTCCTCAAAGCTGGAAGGTTCAAAGACAATCACGTATGTCATCAAAGATACATAACCATAATACCTATTATGTCTCTTAGATTCCTTGAAGGTGCCTTATGGAGGCACATGTCAATGCCTTTTTCTATTTTCGGGAACAACCATAGAATCCAATAGTTCACAAGGTCCTTCTGGCATACCTTCATGATCTTGAGGATGTTTGGAGGATGAGGAGGAATTGTATCTTATTTTTTAGTAGCTAGAGGCTTCTTCTCTTCATATTTAGTGTCTGGTTGTTCTTATCTAGATTTATAATAAGTTGTATCTTTATCAAAGTCACATCTCTACTTAAATCCACATATCACCACCCTGGAACATAGATCCTATAGGATTTTGATGATTCGTTGTACCCAAAAATATTTCCTTCTTACCAGAAAGATCCAATTTGTTTCTCTTATCCTTGGGTACATGTATGAACATTAAAATGAATGAGTGAGGAGAACTTAGTGGGGTAAGATTGCAGCCAGGAGGACTAGCTGTTGCAGAGGCTTGTTGCAAAGGAGCTCACGAAGAAAGAAGAGAAGAAGATAACTACTAATAGTCATACCAAAGGTTCAGAGAGAAGCCATAGTAGAAGATATAAGAAAGAGGATTACAAAGCAAACGGAAAGAAGATGAGTCAAGAAGAAATTGACAAAGAGGTTGCTAAATTAAAAGAACAACTTAATGCATTAAGGAGAATGCTTGAGGAAAGCAAGAGACTAGCTTGGGTCTTGAAGAAGAAGCCAGTAGAATGGCATGACATGCAGAGAAGGCTACAACAAAAGAAAGTGATGTGGTTGAAGGGAAAACTCAAGGAAGTTGAGTTAGAAATGGAAGAATCCATTTGTGAAGCAGAATAAGGAGAATTTCTGGGAGATAGTGAAGATGAAAACATGAAGAATGAAACTTCAAGTAAGGTTGAAGTGTCACATGGATTTAAATCTGACAATTTGTGTATGTTTGTAGGTGAACGACAATTGGCTAATATTGTCATGAATAAGGAACAAGACCAGCAGAATCTAAATTCTATTCTAGAAAAAATTGAGATAGATAGGTCTCATATATAGCTGGAGAAAGATATCAAGAAACCAAGTGAAGGGCTTGAGGAGATTGAAGAAGAGACTATCAAAGAATTTTAGAATCATATGAATGATTTAGAACAAAAAGGAGAAATGATGACTGAACCATCAAGTGAGACCATAGGGTCTTATATTTTTAAAACTGATAGTTTGTGTATGATGGCAGGTATTGCAAGAGAAAAGTAGCCATTTGAAGATATCTTCAGAGGAGATAAACAACATGGGACTGAAGGAAAACTTGAGGAAGAAACTATGTTAGCTAAAAAAATAGTAAAGGATCATGAATTCACTATGATGAGAGGCATAGTAGAGATAGCCATGGAAACTATAGAGACAGACACTAGGGAAGAAGGACATCTACTGAAGCATGTTAAGAAGGAGGAACCCTATGCATAGGATTTAACCTTGGGAAAAGGAACACTAGCAAAGGAGTGTTTTGAAGAGGATGGAAAGTCTTTTGAAGATATCGAAAGTCTAAAGGATCACCCCAGGAGAATAGAGTATGATGGAGAAGACCCCTTGAATGAGGGAAGTAGTGATTTGCTACAACAGAAAGGCCTTGAGATTACAAGGGTCAAAGGAAGATAGTATTTTAGTATTGTAACATATCATGTGAAAGATGAAGCTCGAAGAAGAGAGCATTATGATTAAGTGCTTGCTAGGTGTGAAGAGGAGATTAAACTGTTGGAGAAATTGATGAGAGAACCTGACAGTAGAACAAAATCTGCAGTTATAGTTTTTGAAAAAGAATATGTGTCTCAAGTAGTCATAGAGACAGGAAGGTGCAATAATTTTTTTGCAGATTCATTAAATAGCATGAATGAGTATGAGTATGTGATCAAAGAGATTGAGAAAAGACTATTTGAAGATGGAAAAGACGCTGTAGGAATCAAACAATTTCAAAGTAATGATAACCAACAACAGGTTAAGGAAGAAGAAGTTCACTACTATGAACCCAAGTAGGAGATATCATTAGAACAGATGGTGTCAAAGAGAGACTAATGGACAGTCTCATGAATTTTTCTAAGAATTTGAATCAGCATACTGATGTGCTAACAGAGGAGAAGGAGAAACAAAGAAACAAACTAAATTGTTTCCAAAGTAAAATAAGGCACAACAACTTTATGTTTTTTATTTTAACAAGTGTTTTATGAATGCAGGGTTTGTTGTAAATGCTAGAGGATATTGGCACTGGTAAGCAGCCAAGTAAAGATGAAAGAAGAAGACATCATGGAAGAATTCAATACATGAAACAAAGATGTTAAATTGTTGGAGAAAATGCTGAACAATCATGATTCAATGATGAAAGAGGCTAAGGATGATAGGGAGGCAAAAAAAATGGCAACAAGTAAAGCAAGATCTAGTAAACCAAAGAATGGAACAAGTAAAAGAAAATTCAGCATAGAATATAGCGACAGTAACCTGAAACAAAGAGAAGAAGACAAAAGTAAGAAGCAGAATATGGAATAGCCCAAAGATATGCTGGACATAGAAATTGAAGAAATATGGCAGCAGATGATGAAGCAATTAAAATGGAGGAAAATGGTAACTGTACCAAGCAAGATGAGTTACAAGTTGAACCTGATTGACAAGAAGAAGAACATGGAGCAAAAGATAGCAAAAATGCAGCAACAATAAGGGAACAAAGCATTTAGATAGTTATAGAACAAATTGTTGGATACAAGAAGACCAAGACGAGAAGACACATGATAAGGAGATCATGAATACTTTCTACTTTAGGAGCTTGATATAGGAGCATTCACTGAAAGGAAAATCATTGTAAATAGTAGACATAGGGGTCATGCGTTTTAGGACTTAGATTTTCTAAGTCGCAAGTTAATGCAACATTAAGGCCTTAAGTGTGATTTAATTAGATTCTCTCAAAACAAATAAATGAGAACATGAGTAGTTCCATGATTATAGGATAAAAGGAGAGATTTTAGGCATAAAAGAGAGAATAAATATGGACCATTGAGCTAATAAGGAGACTTATCTGCTTTAAAACAAAGAAAAGCTAGAGTGGATAAAGTTTGCCACATAAGCATGCATGTAGCAAGCTTTAGGCTTTTGTTAAAGGATGGGATGAGGTCCTTCATAGTAATCCAATGCATTCTTATAAATAAGTGAACCTACGTGTTCAATAGGGAAAGGCCACAAATATTGAGAATTAGGCCTGTCTTTGGGCGTGAGACTGAGGAATCTCGGATGTAATCTCTCTTTTACATTAATATATGCCAGATTATTTCTTGTCTATGTCATGATGCTTAAGAAATAATTTATGTGTGAATTACTTGTGAATTAATAGGCTCTATTCTAGGTTGCAGACAAAATTATGAACGACATAGGGGAGAGAAAATGACTTAGAGAAATCATAGAGGGATCACTGAATCCAAGTGAGAGGCAGAGTTTCCTTGGAGAGGAGTAGCAAAGTAAGAATTCACTAAGGAATCCAGCATAGAGAAAGATAAACAATGGAAGCAGAAGGCAGAGTTTGAATGACACTGCAGGGAAGAATACGATTGGAGGAATTGTATTGATCCAATTGAAGGGCCAAGAGTTACTTTGAAGAAACAACAATTAGAGGAGCAATCGAAGAGAAGATCTGAAGGAAGAGTCGTAGTGGATAGTGGAGGAGGAAGAACCCTGTGAAAACCCAAAAGAGCCGCAAAAATCATTGAAAAGGCGTAAATTCTAAGTAAAGGGATGATGGAAGAACTAAAGGATTGACGCTCAACAGCCATTAGATCTTCAATATCAACAACTATGATTAGATCGCTAAATCACAATTGGAATGAGCCTTGGAGGTTTGCAAAGAATGGCAATGATTAATTTGGACCGTTGGATCATGGCTAGATCAACGATCATGATTAAATCAAATATCGACAATTGGAGGTGCCAAGGGTTAGCAGTTTAGTGCATATGTGATATCGCTGATAGCGATATCGGCGATCGGTTTTGGTTGTATATCGACGATCAGAGGTTAGCTATTGAAAGGGACGAATCCAATGTAGAGGAGGAAGACTTGACGGGGATATGAATGACAATATATAATATTTGAAATCCATAAGCAGTGGATGTCCTTTGTGTTCCCATATGTTTGATATTTCGATAGTTTATATAGCGTGGCATTTTATAATGCAAAATTATGTGTTACATGATTCGATAGTCATATCGGGGTCAGAGAAGGGTTGATAGCATATATATATGACCATTGAAGATGCGATGGCTGATTCCAATGAGGTTTTAACCTTAGGAACTGTGCGAGTTTTTCTGAGAAGGCGGAAAAGCTAAGAAAGTGGATTTTCCTTTGTAAAGGTATGTTTCCTTTATAAATGGTTTTTAGAAGGGAAAAGAGCCAATATATAGTTTTATGTGTTATATATATATATGATCCCATGTTATAAGAGGTATTGCAGGGATGGTTAAGTTCCTATACATAGGAACTGATGAATGGGGCTCTTGAGCACTTATGGTCTATAAATTTAACTCCATGATAGAGTTAAATATCCTGGGACAGTTATGAATGCATCATTGTGTTGAATGAAAACTGTGGGTATGTGCCGGTGATGTAGCCTTGCACCAGGTGACAAGCTCCCAGTTCAAACAATATTATCAGAACTTGAGGAGAAATGAAAAATCATATTGGAACTAGAAGTATTCATAGAAATGAAAACTCAACAACTACGAAATCGATTAGTTTCAGAGTATCTCATCAAGTGGAAGAACTTACCTGCTGAAGATTCCACATGGGAGGATGAGAATTTTATACAAAATCATCCATAACTACTCAAGTGTTGAGGACAACACTTTTTTGAAGGAGAGGGGCATGTTATGTCCCTACAATACTAGTGTATTCCCCCATTATTATTATCATTGTACCCCTTATTGTTATTTTTGTTCCCATGTTTTCCCCATATTGTTATTATTGTGCCCCATAGAAGCCCACTATTATTATCATTGTGCCCTTACGTTGTTGTTATGTTAGCTCTAATTATATTGTGACCCCATAAACTCCTATATATAGAAAGGAGGTTTTTTCATTTGAATCATCAAATAATTTTTCATTTATGTAATGTAAAGGAGGTTTCCCCCTTGAAGAGGCTGATTTTGAAGTCATTGATCTATCTCTTCTTCTATTTTGTGAGCTGGTTGCATAACAATTCATTCCTATAACTGAATCTATTTCCATTGATTCTTCGTTTGAATTGGAAGCCTTTGTTGCAAGCTGCCTAGAGAAATCCTCATAGTACTACTCTCCTTAATGCATTTCCTAGAAGCATCCCTATCCTAAACATACTGTAAGGTCATCTCGTAGCAACGGACCTTCTTGAAATATTTGGAGGAATTTGTCGACTATTCTTCCACTCTTGAAACTGAAGATTGACTCCCCCTAGGATACCCAATGTTCATAGATACCTCTTCCTTATTCTATATCACTTATTTTGCTTCAATTCATCACTTAAATAAGCTTACCCTATAACTTATAGGTGTTTCTCCCTATACCTCCTATGACATATCCTTCACTAGAGCTAGATCAACTAGCTCTAATTAGTACCTTCCGATCCTGGAATGCTACACTAATAAATCCACACTTGTTCCAAGTATGGTGCCTAACCTTCGATATAGCCAATATGAATTACTATGATATATACCCATACAAAGTTTGTATCTTAATGCTAATTGTGTAAGGTTTGTGAAGTGGTTTAATCCAATCTCATTATAAATTTTTGGTGACTAACCTTAGGTATCATTTATCCATTACATAAATTCTGAGTGGGCTTGCTCTGGAACAGGTTGGTTATTTACTGCATACACTCTCTCCTTTGTATTGTTGTAAACAAGGTGCAAGGATATGAATTGGTCATATTGTTCTTGCTACTCAAGCTATCAAATGACTATTGTCGGTCTTTTGTTTGTTTGTTTGTTTTGTTTTGTTGAGGCAACACATATAAGGAATAATGAACATGCTTGAGGTGTAGGTATTACAAGTGCGGCCTACGAAATTATGTATATTTTAACTCTAATAACTTTCTCTGTTGATTTCGTATGATTTTACATGTCCTGGTATTGATAATTTTAATGGTTGAGGTATACTCATTATATTCAGTGGTAAAACCCATAAGTGTTTATCATTCGTTTATGTCTCCTTCTGAAAGAAAATATTCAATCTTGTAGATGAAGCATGGATGTTTTTCTTTATAACATTGATATGGAAACTCTACCTTTTATTGAGTAGCTTAACAATGTAATTTATGTTCTTGATGTTTTGGTTCCAACTGTTAATGTATTTCTTTTCTTTGTGTTGACTAGAGCTACTGTATAAATTGAAAAGTAGAATAATGATCCCGCTTACGAGTGAACCCCATTTCCAGTGAAAAGGTAATTTAAGTATGGGGATATTATACTGCATGCATACTTCCTATTCATCTAATTTCTTCCATTCCGAAACTATGGCTTCTACAAAGAGATATTTAGTTTTTGTTTTTCGGTGATTCACAATAGTCTTATTCCTTAGTTTGCATGAAAAAATTATTTTTGTTGAAAATGTTGTTCCAATTTTTATTTTAATCAGTGGCAACATATATTATTAAATAACTAGTTATGGTAAAACTCGCTACCTCTACCCATTTAGCATGATGCTAGGCTCCCACATCCTCTTGGAGAGTGATATTCATTAAACCTTCTCTTTGCTTTTTCTTTATAAAAGTTATCATAACATATAGGAGTAAATGCCCATGCGTTGTACATTTATTTAAACTATGTGGAACCGATGTCATGCATATGTAGAAACTAATGCCTAGTTTTGATTTGTTTTGAACGCTCATAAGCATTTGTTAATCCCTTTCAAGGGTTCTATTTTCTTATTCCCTGTCAAATTTTGAAGAAAGGGATATAATAACAAAAATGAACCTGAATCGAAACTCACCTAATTAGGTAGAAATCACTTTCTTTCTTATATATATATTCTCCCATTCCTCTACTCCTTCTAGGCTTAGGGCATCTCTCGTATGCTTGTTCTCTGTCTCATAAGAGTAGGGTTTAGTTTTATTTACATAAGATGTGTACTAGGTACCCTCCACATCATTCATGAAGATATTTTTTTTTTCACTCACGCCTTTTTCATGAAATATCTTCCTTCCCTTAAATAATATGTGACCCCCTTTTAGCTATACTCGATTTATGTTTTCTCAAAGAAATATGATAAAAAAAAAACTAGTATACTTACCATATGAACCTCCTATATACAAACAATCAATCTGGACATTACATATCATTGTAACCTCCTTAATTATGTGTACCAACTTGTCTTGGGAGACTATATTGGCTATAATGTTACTAACATTACAAGGTAATAATCTATGTAGCTCATCCTTTGCCAACCAAAATACAACAAAATTTCAAAGCTAATAAGAAATATTCTTTCAGTGAAACCAAGAAAATTCGAATTTGAGTTCTTGTCCGAGAATTACTCGAGAACTGAGCATGCTCATGTATGTTATGACTATAACTGATTTTAAATAAATTCAATAATAAGCTATGAAATATAATAGAAATACATCTAGCCCTAATATGACGAGTAAAGACGAATAAACCCCTTCTTCCAATCATAAACTCCAAATTTATTTAATGATAATAAAAGTATGTGAAACAATTAATTATGGACCACTAAACTAGTACATTCTAATGAAACATTGATGTGCAACTCTTCTTCAATGCAGATATGCAAAATTTGAAAAACTTAAGACACTAACATGATTAAAGGCAATGCAAATTACGTGCATCAATTCTTTCTTGCATAAATCAGAAATTCTTAATAATGAAAAATAACAGTAACGAAAAATAATAACATAGGAATAGGAATTCATCCAACCACAATTAGTATTGGGAATATACTCAGAGATTGAGCACGTGCAGCCCGACCATAAACTACTTCCAATAGTTCCCCGAGAGCCAAGAACTTCCTTTTTTCAAGAATCAACACTTTTTAATATTTATTTGGTTCATCTTATAGATTTCCATCCCAACATATTTTCGCAGTGTCATGCTTTAAGGTCTGTCAACCTTTTTTCCCATGCCTTTTTGTTTTGGTTTTTTCGAAAAATACACTTTTCTTTTTCTAGAAAGACTTCTTTTCTCTCCCATATTGCTTTATTCCACCCTAATTAGTATTTATCCCCAACTAAGTGATCAAAATAGCTTTTCTCTCCCATTATGTTGATTTTATTTTATTTTATCCTAGGGATTTTGAGGAGACTTTTTAGGGAAGGTCCATCATGTGGACTTGGCCCCCACAACTTTTATAAGACGGAAATAAATCTTCTACACTCTAGTGCTCTTTTTGAGTCATCATGGTCTCCATTCCCATTAAATATTCTAAGTCTCATCATGGCCTCCATTCGAAATAAATCTTCTAAGTCTCATCATGGCCTCCATTCCCATTAAATCTTATAATAGTTGACTGTAAGGAGAAGCATATAGGAAAATATTTCAAGGCAAAGACATGGTGTTGGATTTATTGTTTGCTTATTGTTAATGGTGATCTATCAAGACTTCTAATACTTGTGTTTGGACTTCACACAGGTGGGATGTTGTGGGAGCTGAGAGAAGAATTCAATATATCCCACTCCTTGTTTCCAAACAAGGACTTCTAGTAAAAGTCAGACCTAATATTGAAAAATCTCAAGGCGCATGATCCTCCTCATCACATGCTTATCAGTAGTTCCAACGATAGAAATAGTGGTAGCACGAGACACGAATAGGCAATATTTACGCATTACTACACAAGGGGTTGTTTAAGAAAATTAATAAGATGAAATTCATATTTCATCTGAAGAATTTAATTAAATTAATTTGGATCTAAGATCATGTAGGAGATTTTTCATCATTTTCATTTTTATATTAAAATCATCTGACAAATAACAAAATTGAGGTTTTGATATAGACATGGCAGGGACGAGCGTAGGCTGGGCTAAAGGAGCTATCTAGTTTGCTAAATGAGGTTTTAATATAGATAGGAGAGTTCAAATTGGTTAATAACTATTCATTTTTCTTCAATCAATCAAACCAAGTGGTAATTGTTTCAATGAAGCCATTTGAAGCCTTTTTGGGATCCTTTTTTGTATTTATTTATTAACAAATTTTGATGTAGAAAGCAATATGAAAGTTGATAGTTTTGATAATATATTAACAAGCTTGTGCTAATTCTAGTTACTTTTCTTTGTAGGACTAGATTAAATTATTTGTAGATTATTATGTATTATTATCTTTTTGTTTGGGTCATGCTACAAGGGTGTGAAATTTAGCGAAGTCAAAGGAGCTAATTTTTTATTAAGTTTAAAAATAGGTGTTGCATGATTATAGATTTTATAAATATTGTGCCATTATGCATCGAGCATTTTTTTAAATCAATGACTACGTATTCAATTTCAAGGTCTGCTATAACTCCTCACATAATTCTTTAAAGGGTGTTAGCTTAATGGAACACCACTTTCCTTGTAAGTAGGATTTCGGTTGTTCGATCCCACTATGCACTAACATGAATTAAAGAATGTTATTATATTTTATTTTTAAATTAGATATTTTTTCTATTGATTTATTTCAATGGTGACATATTTTTCTAGATTCATTGTCTTATATTGTCTCTAAAGAGACAAAAGTGATATTGTATTCCTTTTAAATATATTTTTTTATTGTCTCTATAGAGACAATAGCTAAGATGAAAGACTTATTGTCTCTATAAAGACAATATGTCCTTAATCCCAACTATTGTCTCTTGAGAGACAAAAATGAAATTGTCCCCTAAGAGAGAATAATGTTTGTGTTATTTATAGAGACAATTTCTTAAGACAATAATATGAGACACCCGCCTAAAGATAATATTTAAGATGATAATTTATTTTTTGGTCTCAAATTAGGACAGTTTACCCAAAAATTGTCTGAAATAGTATCCTAAACACCCCTCATGTGTAGTAGTGGGAAGTTGAATCATATAGGTTGGTGCTCCTTCCCAAATTAAATTCATCATGCACTTAGAGGATACAATTTTATTATGGGGTGGTCGAAATACAAATAATTTGTACCTTTGTCCTTGCCATTTGAATTTAAGAAAGCACTTTTAATGATTAGCAAAACAAGTGCCTAATTTTTGTAGCCACCGTATTCTTAAGACTACATCTACTCCTAGACATGTGTGAAAAGGAGATTTTAAGTTTTAGTTTTGAATTTATAGTTCAACCTTGTGGAACTCCACCACATTTTTAATCTAATTTCCATCTACTATCATGAATTTCATATTCGGCATCAGATATACAAATGTTTGAGTGTTTTTTCCAATTTCATGTCTACTAAACTATATGTACTTTTAAAATCTATTAAGGTAACTATATTATACATTTTTTTATGTCATTTTAATTTTAATGTTTGTAATTGTGAAGGCCCTACGATAGCCACAACTAAAATTTGAAATGATTCTTCATTTTCAAAATATAGGATTTTTTTTTCCTAATTTTCATCTTCCCGTTCATCTAACTCTTCAAAATATGAATCATTTTTTGCTTCATATGTACATAAGTTTTTTGTAATATTTCTTTTAATACATTTATGTTTGTGGTCCCATTTTTCTCCATAATATTTATGCTTTCCTCCCTTTAGACTTTAGACTTCTAAACTAAGCTTTCCATCTTCTCTTAAATGAGGTGGAAGGAATTTTGAAATTTTGGTATTTGTAGTTTGTACAGGGATTCTGTCTTGACTATAATTTGTAAAATCTTGGTAATTCAATTATTTCTCATTTGTTTTTTACTTTACAAATTGATTTTTCAATATTTGTAATATCATGAAGCTTAAATTCATACTCGAGGTAGGATTTAATTTAAATATTATACGATTGAATAAGGTATTGAATCGATAATCCATGTACTCTTGTAGCTAGTGTTTCACATTCTAGAGTAACTCGTCAACACTTTTTTTTGTGTTGTGTTCTGGTGAGTTCTATGAAGAATTATTCTTCCTTGATATCGTGATGTAGTCATTTTGAATTTTTTCGAGCTCGTTGTATATGTCTTACTTATTCCACCACATATACTAGTTATATGTGTCATCTTAAATTTTCATGGATTCACGCTTGGTATGATGGAAATTAGTTAGGAATCAATCATATTATGAGGATTGGGTATTACTTATTTTAAGGATTCAGTATGGAAATATGAATATGGAGACTTGGGAATGCTAGGTAGGATTTCAAGGTTTAACAAAGAGTCTTGTTTATTGGTAATTACATCATTAATTGATTACATGAGATGGCTAAGAAAATTCGTCGCTTGATTTTGATTATTATTCATGTGCCCGTGGTTGTCTGGTTGAGCTATTTTTTACATCCATTTTCTTCATATATAACTATATTTATCTTTCATCATTACCGACAAGTTTCTTCTCAAATTCTTCCAATATCTTGCTCAATTCTCTCATTATTTCTCCATCTTGAATTTCTTCATGAAGATTTATTATTATTATTATTGTTATTCAGTTAATACCTAATAATTAACCTCTATGGTTAGTTCCATTGGTGGATTCCCCATCATTAAATCACTATTGCTATTGAGAGGTCATGGGTTCAATTCTTTTGACTCTATAATTAAGCCATAGGAAACTGATCCCTTCATGCCAGATCTTCCTAGTACAAATTATAATATTGATGTAATGATCAACAATCTCTAGGTCTGTGAACCACATAGAAAAAATTGTTATAGATTAATAACTAGTAACTAAAATCCTATATACTAAAATAAAATAACTTAAAAGTGTAATATATTATATAGTTTATTTTATTAAATATAATTTTAACTTAAATTCAATATTAGACAATATTAAAAACTAATAATTAAAATTTTTACTTACGGTTTGTTCTCCAATTTGTTAACATCAGTGGAGGGGTATTTTTTTAAGATTAAAAGGGGAACAATTTGTTGACATTGGTGAGGGACAATGGAAATGATGTTGGTTGATGGAGATAACAAGGTGACTCATGATAATGGTAATTGTCTGATTGATGGTTGAACGAAGTGTAGCATACTTGAACAACATGGAAAAAGGCATTAGGGATGAGTGCAACAATGGCAATGGGAAAAGTTGTCATTGAGAAAGATGTATGGTGAGAGTGTGTTGATTGGTTAACTATATTAGATGAAGGGGTTGTGTGGGGAAATTGGAATTTATGTAGAGAAAATATTGTTTCTAAGTGTGATGCAAATGAGGCCACAAACTCATACATAATGGGTTGATTGGAGGGTTCAATTCTTTGATACTACGTTATACCAAAATTGAATATGTACCCAACTTAGATCCATCTAATAAAAAATCTATCATGCACCAAGAGGGATCAAATCCCTTGAGGTGTAAACCTTTCCTCAAATTATACACTCCAAAAGAAACATTTTCACCTTGAGGGATTTAATCCTTGTCAGTGCATGATAGATATAGTGCTAGATGGATCAAAGATGGTTCCAGTTGAGGGAAACACTGTCACATTTTTAGATTATCATTATTATGTATATATTTGAGATTAAATTCAAAATTCGCATTAAGTTTTCTTTTCTTGGCATGAACATATCATTCTCTTCTTTAATTTAGTATGTGTTTGTACATCTTCGTTTGGATTCTTTGAGTTGTTTGTGTGTTTATATGTTTGGATTTGGATGATAATGTTTTTGAATGTTAAATTTGTTGTGTTATATTTTTATGTGTATGTAATTGTCAATTAGTAATTATTTAGTAATGAAAAAGGGAGAAAATCTTGTCAATAATTCTCAGGAGGATTGATACTGCACATCTATTTCATTTAATTTTAGGAATCACAACTTTTGACAACTAGATAATTCTTAATAGTGTCCCTCTAGGTATTACTAAATACATCTTGAATATTAGTTTTAATAACACATTGCATCAATATTACTCTTGAAATATTTTTTCCTTTGCTAGTGGTTTAAAATAATTTATCTCCTTCAGGAAATTTTTGAAGATTTTTTTATCTATAGTCTATTCAACAAATTCATGAATTTTTTTTTTTTTTTTTTTTTAATGAGTGCCTAATATTATAAAATAATTTACATTATTTGTTTCTCCAAACAATTATCGCATCTCCTTCAAGAATATTTTGATTTATTTTGAATGTTTATAAATATATATTTTCCTCTTATAAAAATTATGAATACATTATTATAAGCAATTATCTATTAGTAATTTTGAATATATGTAATTGTCTATTAGTAATTAGTTGGTGATGTAGAAGGGAGACTATCTTATCAAGGATTAATTTTCATTTTGCGGGAGGATTGACCCTTCCTATCTATTTCATTTTAATTCTAGGTATCACAAAACAACTAATTAATTCTTAATAATGTAGGTATTACTATATATCTCAAAAGTATTTTTTTCTTAATAATCTAAAACATCAAGATTAACAACATCCAATTCATATAATGCAAGCAATCAAATAAGATTAGAAAACAACATCTACAATGAAATCAATGCATATAATGCAAGCAATCAAATGAGATTAGAAATCAACATCTACGCAAATCAATGCATAGAGTGAAAGCAATCAAATGGGATTAGAAATCCAAATCTACACTAAAATAAATGCATCTAATGCAAAAAATGAAAAAGGATTAGAAATCAATATCTATACTAAAATCAATTCATCTAGAACAAGCAATCAATTAGGATTAGAAATCAACATATACACTAGAACAAATGCATATAGTGGAAGCACTTGAATATAATTCTAAGAAAACATCATCTACACTAAAATAAATGAATCTAGTGCAAGAAATATTATTCCCACTCTCTCCCCTCCATCTAACCTTGAAAAATATTTTTAATAGTTTACAGTCTCATGATTAAAAATTCATCTAATGCAAGCAATCAAATATAATTAGATATCAACATCTATACTGAAATCAATGCATCTAGTGCAAGTAATAAAATAGGATCAGAAATCACCATAGAGCAGTCAATCAAATATAATTAGAAATCAAAATTTATACTAAAATCAATGCATATAGTCCAAGAAATCAAATAGGATTAGAAATCACCATCTAAAATGAAATCAATGAATATAGAGCAAGTAATTAAATAGGATTAGAAATAAACATTTACATGGAAATCAATGCATCTATTGCAAACAATCAAATATAATTAGAAATAAACATCTACACTAAAATCAATGTATCTAGTGCTGGAAATCAAATAGGATTATAAAGCATTATCTACAGATAAATCAATGCATCTTGTGCAAGAAATATTCTTCCCTCTCTCCCCCCTCCATCTATATCTATGTCTCCCTTCATCTCTCCTTCTTTGTCTCTCTATATTAATCTTACCCCCACAAAAACACACACACTCTCTCTCCACACACACACATATATACCTCCCTGCTTCTCTCTATCTCTCTCTTCTCCCCTCTCTTCACCTCCATCTATATCTCTATCTCCCTCGACCTTTCCCTTATCTCTCTATATCATCCACAAATAATACACACTCTTTCTCCATATCTAACATCATAATTCAATATATAAGGTCAATCTTTCTATGTAAGCTCATGTTTGGGTTGGAACAAAAAGATGTTCAAATGTTATAATGTATGTCCACACTCTAGTGCTCTTCTTGAATCCCAAGCGATTTATTATTTACTCAATAATAATAATACAATTTCATCATGACATAAGTCTCATCATGGCCTCCATTCCCATTAAATCTCATAATAGTTGACTGTAAGCAGAAGCATATAGGAAAATATTGCAAGGCAAAGACATGGTGGTGGATTTCGTGTTTTCTTATTGTTAATGGTGATCTATCAAGACTTCTAATACTTGTTTTTGGACTTCACACAGGTGGGATGTTGTGGGAACTAAGAGAAGAATTCAGTATATCCCATTCCTTATTTCCGAACAAGGACTTCTAGTCAAAGTCAGGCCTAATATTGAAAGATCTCAAGGTGCATGATCCTCCTCATCACATGCTTATCAGTAGGTCCAATTATAGAAATAGTGTGTTATGAAACCAGCCTACAAAAAGATAGAAAAGATAGATAAATGCCTTAGAATTCAGTCTCTTTGAGGAGGCAACCTCCTTTCTATATATAGCACTCTAAGGGGTCACAATATAACCAAGCCGACCTAACAATAATAATATAAAGGCATAAAAATAACAATAGAGGGATTCTATGGGGCATAGTAATAACAAGATGGGGACAATAGGGGCATAACAATATTAATAAGGGATACAACTACAATATTAATGAGGGCATCACTAGTATTACAGGTACCTAACATGCCCCTCTCCTTCAAAAAAAGTGTTTTCCTCAATGCTTGAGTAGTTCTAGATGCTTTTGTATAAAATTCTCATCATCCCATGTGGAATCTTCAGCGGATAAGTTCTTCCACTTGATGAGATACTCTGAAATGGATCAATTTCGTAGTTGTCGAGTTCTTATTTCTATCACTACTTCCGGTTCCAATATAGTTTTTCCTTCCTCATTAAGTTCTGACAATATTGTTTAAACTAGGAGCTTGTCACCTATAACCTTCTTTAAACATGAAACATTGAAAACTCGGTGCACTCGAGAAGCTGTAGGAAGCTCCCATTTGTATGCCATATTACCAATCACCTACATCAAAATGTCTTTCACTGTGATGTTGATCTTCCTATTGTTTCATTCTATGCTGTGCCAACATGAGGTTATCCTTTAATAGTTGGAGAACTCGTTGTTGATGCTCAAGTGATGTTCCATTGCTTGAACCTTAGAATTTTCTCTTAAATATGATTGATGGATGGTGGCTGATATCCATGAAGTTCCATATATGGGGTCATTTTTGTTGCAGTATGGAAGTAAGTGTTATACCACCATTTAGCCAAAGGTAACCATTTGACCCACTGTGTCTATTTATCAGATACAAAGAAATTAAGATATCCTTCCAAACATTTGTTTACTATCTCCGTTTTCCCATCAGGTTGAGGATGATAAGGTGAACTATGAACTAATGGAGTACCAAGACAAGAAAATAATGTTGTCCAAAAATTTCCTGTAAAAATGGGATCTCTGTCACTTACAATAATTTTTGGGTTTCCATGTAGCTTTTGAATTGTTTCCATAAATGTCGTAGAAATTGTACTTGGTTTAAATGGATGTGATAATGCACAAAAGTGTGCATACTTGGTAAGTCTGTCAACTACCACCATGATGACACTCTTTCGCTTAGACTTGGGTAATGTTGTGATAAAATCCATTGAAACCTCCTCCCAACATTGGCTTGGAATGGATAAAGGTTGTAATAGACCTGGTGCCTCAATTGTTTCAGCTTTATTTTGTTGGCATACCAAAAATTTCGCCACAAACTTTTGAATATCTGATTTAAGGCCATCCCAAAAAAATTCCTTCTTAACCCTGTGGTAAGTTTTTAAAAATCCTGAGTGCCCT
>APFE031537463.1:93637-137975 GCA_000404065.3 Pinus taeda | reverse complement strand
ATATTATTTTGATTTTAAAATGACTGATGATTTTATGGACATCTTGTTTTGATAAGTCATGGTATTACAAATTTTGTCTACAGTTGAAGAACCTCCATGGTAAAATGCAAAGAAGGAATTAACATCATATGGTTCTAAGGAAAACAATTTTAATGTTCTCTAGTTGTAGTTACACGTTTATCTCATGTTGACTTACTAGAGTGAAGGACTTAATGTCCTTTGAATATGGGCAACACCTTTATGAGGGCATCACGTGGTCAGGTATGGGCATATCTTCTAGTGGTGGAGTTTCAAATTCTAATTGTTGTGGTCTCCGTTGGATAGGAGCCTCCAATAGTCTTCTAATATTGGTATGCAAAGTTTTTTTTATAGCTTCATGGTATTCCATCTCCACAACAATTGTGATGTTCATTTCAACCCATTTTTTTATTCATAGCTATCAATTTATGACTCATGCCTTTCACCATCATTTTCCAATGACTACGGGAAGAGGATGGAATTGTTGTAGATGAATAAGGGATGGTTTATTGGGGCCATCATATTCATAGTAAAAAATAATTCATGACCTCTACAAACATTTACCATAGCACAAATCTCTTTGCAATACAGTAAGATGTTGAGAATTTCGAAAGGGAAAACTCAAGATTAATTGTATTTTCATTTCTAATGAATTCCTTACACAAGTGGGGAAATGGATATTAGATATGTGAACTAAAAAGGCTATAAATACTAAGTATATGAATATTTATTTCTAAGTCAAAACTATCATGAGTCAAGTTCTAGTGGAAATATAAGAAGAGCAACACGAATTTTTTTGTTTAGAATTTCGAAAAGAAAAACTCAAGATTAATTATATTTTCATTTCTAATGAATTCCTTACACAAGTGGGAAATGGATATGATTGCACGACCTGCCTTATTAGCCTCGGCGACCGCATCTGGGGAATTTGCAACAATGCCATCGGTGCTCAGGTTCAACTCACTGGCTGCTCCATGCGCTACGAACAGTACAACTTCTAATATCAACTATTCCACTGCACTGCGCAATACGCTTCCATCTAATATCTCGATTACCATAGGGATTCTCGTCTTTGTAGCTATATTGCTATCTTGTTCAATGATGTGCTCTGCCCTGGGTATCTACCTCTTCTTCGTAAATGAATAAACTATGGCCTTACTGCTTATGGCGTTATGGCGTTGCGATGACTGTGACATTGAATTACTCATTTTATTTATAATGATAACCGATATAATTTTGATATGGTATGGTAAATTGTCGACTTTTGGTTAAGTGTAAAGCTGTTTATACATAGTAACCCTATCACAAAAATAGTATTTGTAAATAACAAAATTATTCAAGATATGTAATAGTTTTATAGCACTTTTTATTTATTAAAGTTTTTCAGAGTTTTATTTAAAATAGAAACTCTAATGGGCACATCATTCTTTCCTGGATGGTTCATCAAATTCCTCCTAAAATATAATAATCTCTCAAGTTAGAAATTTTCAATGTGAATGAAAAACTTTGAAATTATATAGATAAAATGCATAAGTAAAATTTAAATATTTTTAAATTGGATATTAAAAAATAAAGTATTTTTTTTAATTCATATTTAATAAAGTTTTTCTTTGGTTAATTTAGGAAGATTTTTTATTTATTTTTTATTTTAAATTTTTTCCATGTTATTTCAGAATGATAAATAAAAACAATATTTTCAAACTCTAAGACTATTTCTATTATCCTTTATTTTACCAAGCGTAGTTATTTTAAAATGGAATATTTGATAGTCATGGTAAAAGGGTTGATTGCCAAGGCAATATTAGAAATTATTAGTCAAATATGGATTAGTTTACTAATACAAGAAACTAGTTGTATTATAGGAAATATACAATGTTTTGATATTCAAATCTAAAACAATTCCTTTTACTAATTTTGAATATGACAATAACAATTTCGACCATATTACTTCACACAAATATATTAGAGTTAACCTTGACTAGAAACATTTTTAGAACTATAATATTAAGAAAAGTGTTAATAAATGGTAGAAAAGTATGTGAATTGAGTTTAGTGTGGATGGTTGGACACAATAGTTGTTATCCATTGGACACAATAACTATTATCCCCCCACCTAGGTTGAAGTCTTGTAAGTTGACATGTTGATGCTTTGGACTAGAGTAACATTGTTTTCTCTTAAGTGAGTTTTTTTAATGGCTATTGTAGTACCAAAAACATCATCTCTCTTGCCTTCATGATGAGATAGACGAAAATTTCCTTCCCCTCACAGTACCCAATGCCAATTTTTTTTATTGTGAATTCAGTTTAGCTTGGGTTGTTGGCCAGAGTAGTTGTTATCCTCCCCACCGAAGTTCATGCCTCATAAGCTCACATATTTATGCTCTAGAATAGAGTAACTATGTCGTTCTCTTAACTGAGTATATATTGTGGGTATGACCTACTACCAACAACCTCTCTATTGCCTTTGAGCTAAGAGGGAGGCTGAATTTCTTCTTGGAATGGTATCCAATGCCCAAAATTTAGTCATTTGGTGTTATCTCCGATGGTGAGGAGAAATGGATGTTATATTGCTCACCTAGGTTCATATCTGTGCTAGTGACATGATGAGATATAATGGCTTGAAAAATATTGTTGTAATGATTTCTTGCATATGAATGTTATTATATTGGTTTCGAATCTTATGAACCCTTAAGTGAGTGTAGTTGTTGAATTGGTACCAACAACGTCACTATCGCTATCGGGTTGAGAGGGAGTCATATTTGTTTCTTAAAACAAAATATTTAGAAAAGCTAAATGAGTTATTAAAATAGCTATAAATTACGAGAGCTCTACTTATGAGAGAAATTGTAATTCCTCTTTTAGGATCCCACATCTCTTATTATTTTATATGGATCTGATGTTTGGAGTTATAAAATTTTAATGTATTATAAAAATAGATTGAAGAATAAAAAACAATTTATAATTTATAATCCTACATTAGAAGCACTATACCACATTATATCATCCTCATAATAAGCCTTCCTTCTCCCATTGGTAGTATTTCTAAAGATTTCTAAATATTTCTTTGAACTCTTTTCAAATTTATATCAAACTCGAACAAAAATGACATAATGATGATAACTCTAGGCTATACCATTAGAAAGTAAAAGAGGAGGTAAATTCACAAAATATTATAGCATAAACAATGTCAAAACCACACGATGAACCACACTGGTTGGTTCAAAACGCCTCGACAAAGGTTTTCTTCATGTGATTTTCACCGAAACTCTTTTTATAATTGATATGGATCACAGAAGTCTCAATTCAATAAATAATGTCATCATATAAGGGGATCGTGTAAGGATGCTAAGTGCTAAATTATTGGAGAGAAAGGAAATGCCACTTTGCATGTAATTTCTACCATAAACAAATGCCACTACATCTAACTATCAGAAGAAAATATCATGTTATTGTTAGGGTCCTAAAATGTCATATTTTTTTCCATATAAAACCCTCATCACTCCCTTGTTTTACTAGTCTTAAATCCTTCATCTAGTTTTTTGTGCTCTTTTTAATGTAATCTTGAGGATTTTATTATAAGTTTCTTAGAATGTGAAAGTTGGTGGGTAAATTTATAATTTGATGAAAATGGCCTCACTTACTATGTTTTTCAAGGTTTATAACTTCTACAAGTCATTAATCGAAGTGGGTGTAGTCCATTTCCTCATTAAGAGAATTCCTACACTTTTCATGGTTCCTGCACTAGTTCTAGAGTTCCTTCACCACAGTCAAAAAGTGTCTAGACCAACGGTTATTAGAGCTAATGACATCTGCCAGTGGCTAGTTGTCAATTCGACTATTTTTGAAAAGGTAATATGGTGTGAGATTGAAGGATGCAGTGTGCCTACCTTTCCCCCGCACTCAACATAGAAGTTGAAGAAGAAAAAATTCTTCACTAAAGAAACCCACATGCAATGGAACATATACTTTTGGTTAAACAATGGCCTTATCATATTTCTATCAATCACAGACTATTGTGATTTGTTTCTCATTATGCTCTATACACGTTTAGCTCAATTATAGTCATATTTGTAATATAATCCACTATGTAACTTGGGTTATAGTCTAGAGATAGGTTAGCGATGCTATGGTGGTGTTATTTTGTTACTTTGATATTTAGTATCACTCTTGATCAACTGGGTATGTATCACTGAGATCATTATGTATTGAAGGACTAAAATTCATTAATATGAGCCAAATGCCAATTTCTTCTTCATTATTGTCATTTTATGTGATGACCTATTTCGTTATGTAATTTACTCTTATTTTAAGAAAGTGCGAGTTGGATGGTCAGGACCCAACAGACCAATCTTGACACACCTTCATTAGATTAGTATTGTGTGGCTTGTTTACTTCATTTTATTCATTGAAGTGTTTTTACATAAGATTTGTGGTTTTATTTATATGTGCTTTGGTCCATTTTATCTTTATGCTCTGTATTTTTCAAATATTTGCTTCATATTTTGGGTTGTGTTTATTCAAAAATTAGATTTGAAAGGGATATCACCATAAGTACATGTAATACCTTTGTTTCTTCCATATAAATTGGGTTGCACGAATTAGATCTTTGCCATAGCCTTATTTTGTATATGCTAGGTGTTTATAAAGATTTAATGTGAGTTGCCTTTTTAGGTATTGGTAGATGTCAGCCTTAAAATGTTCTAAGAGTCACAATGGTTCATTATTAATATTAAATAGGATCTCGTAGAATATCTTGAGTCATTATATACTCAAGAGATGAAGGTATCTCAGCTTCTTTAAAATCTCTTGTATCTGTGCAAACATAACAAATTTGAGGGTACTAAAACCATAGATCTCTTCAATAACAAATTGAGTTATTTATGATAACATCAATGTGTAATAGTATTTCTTTCAATCCTATTGGTTCACAACATATTGAATCACAATCTTTCTTTATCAGTTCTGAAGAAAATTCATCAATAAACCCCTATTTTTTATTGTTGACCTATAAAGACCTATTAAAACATCTGTTTTGATAATGTAAGTGTTGGATCATTTAGAGGAAACATATTTGGAGTTGATTGATTTAAATATAAGTATTGCTTGTTATATGTTTTGATTCCCAGAGTTTGTATGTTTGGAGAGGTGATTGGCATATGCATAATCTAAACACTTGTTATACTGATAGTTGTTGAGTGTGGTAAAGCTTATTAGGAGTAGTTTGACTATCTAAAGGTTTGATTGCATTATTTATTATTAAAAAATAATTTTCATTCTCATATCTATAGAGTTTATTCTTTCGGTGAGCTTCTTGCCTTACAAGTCAAGTTTCTCATATTTATTGTTTGAGTTCCTTTCCAAGCTTGAAGAAGAGATAATAAAGTGTGGTTATTTCTAACATGTACATAATAGATGTTTGCAACAATTTATTATATTGATTGATATAATGGAGACAAGTTGAAGCCACATTTTTACTTTTATATTATATGAACAAATTGGTGTAGAGAATATAATGTAGTAATACCAATACTAATTGATTTGACTTTGAGAGACATATTTGGTATTGATTTAAGATTTCTTGAGCTTCTGTGTGTTTCTTAGAGCACTTTGGTCCATTTAGACAGTGTACAAGTTTGGTTTGTTCAGTAGTCAAAGATTGAAGTGAACAAAACCCTAATTGATCTTTTATTAGCTTGTTTTAATAAAGTTGGCAAGCTTAGTGTTGGAATTTAATTGGGAGTCTTATGTATTTCTTCGACAAACTTATGATATTTCTAATGTGTAGTTTAGAGTAATGAGTAGTTTTGTGGGACTCCTGAGATCTTTTGGAATTTCTAGTGTTATGCCTCTAATATTATGAGTCTCGAATGGAATTAAGTGTTGGGCCATCAACATATTTAAATGCTACAACCAATATTTTTGCATCGTTGTCGAGGAGGCACTAGGAGATGTTCTAGTAAATTTCTAAATGATTTCTTTCTTAACAGCAGAGGCGGGTTATGTGTTAATTTTTTTAGTAGGTGTACTTCTATTACTATTTATTTTAGAAGGGTAATCTATATTTTTAAGGGGATTTGTACAGGTATGTTTTTTTTTTAATAACTACAACACTGATTTATTTGAATTTTTATAGTCTGAGAAGTAGTTTTCACAAATCATTTCATTTTCTTATTTTGTTATTCTCCTTTTAAACTTTAATGGATAAGAGGGGTAGAGATACCAATTCTAGGAAAAGTAAAGGCACGACTGATAATTCAAAAAAAAAAAAATTCTCATATGGGGCCTATTGTAGGTAACAATTCTAAGCACACATAAAAAAATGAATTTGGTACCTTGTATATGGACCCTGGAAATATTGGTTTGAGAGTATCTCAACTAGTTGCAAGGAAGAAGGTTACTTTTGCATCATGGGGATCAGATTCAGAACATAGTTAGCATTCACATATAACAGATAAATTTTTTCTTGGAGGAAATAAGATGGAAGATCATGAGGAAGGTATTGGTGAAGGGGTTGGAGAAAACAATGTGCAAAATTACTAGGTATAGCTCATCTTCGGTTTCCAAATTGTAGATCCCAATATGGTTATCAAAATGAAGTATATTCCACCATCAGTACTCCCTCACTTCTATGGTAAGGTATATGAAGACCCTAATGCTCTTCTTTTTGAGTTTGATATATTGTGTAAGGTCTATGACTATTTTTTAGAATCCCATGAGCTAAAATTGTTGCCAACTATCCTTAAAGAATCGACCTTGCATTGGTTTATGGGTATGTGGGGAAACACTATACACACCTCCGATCAGATGAAGAATAGTATTCTAGGTAAGTATCAGGAGTATTGTAAAACTCGTGAAATGCAGGATGAAATGTTTACAATAACACAATGAGAAGATGAAATTTTAGAGGATTATCTCAAGAGTTTCCTATATATTCTCCAAAGGTCCAATAATAGATTAAATATTTATACTACCAGAACCTTATTTCTGAATGGGATTTTGGATGAATCAAGGAACACTTTGAATTTATTAGGACAAGAAGATATTTCTCAATGAACATTTGATCAAATTTGTGACTTATGTAGGAAATATTCACATAGCCAATCTAGATCTGGTAGTGGAGTAAGAGGCAATTCTTTTAGAAATACTAAATATGGTTCAACTATTGATATATTACTTATACTTGAACATAAAATAGATATTATGAGAAATGAAATATTAAAGAAACTTAGTATGCAGCAATATACTTCAAAAATTTAAAGAAAAATAGAAGAACGAGAAGTTGCATTGCCTATTTTTTTTCCAAAGTGTTAGAAGAAGCATCCATTAAAAGAATTCCGTAAAAAAGTTCATGTTGTTAAATGTTTTGTTATTTGTGTAGGTAAACATCCTACAAAAGAGTGTCCTTCTATACTTGGATTCAAGGTAGTGATGCAAGAGGATGATTCGATCCCTAAACTATTTCATCCTATGGGAGTGCGAAAATATGATAACATGTAAGTACATGTATGGATATTGAAACTTCACATTTTTTCCCTAGTATTAATGGTCCACTAAAACACTCTTATCAAAACTAGAATTATCCTCCATCATGGCAACAAGGATATCATCAATAGGTCTGGAAACCTTCTCCTTGAAATCAAGGATGGAGGGGGCCCTCACAACCTCATTTTTCATACCCTATGCCATCAAATCAAATATATGTTGTACCATATACATCTTATCCACCAACACAACCTTCATTACCAGTTTCTCTACCTTAGGAGACGTATCCCATGACAACCCCACTACCTTTTCCCAAACAATTAGGCCACCTTAGTTACCGGCAAAACCAATTCCCAATCCAAATAATAAATTGGTACAATAAATTCTTCCTATCAAGCCATACCCTTTACCTACTTATAATATTCCATCAATTAGGGCCCATGACCTACAACTAAGGTTAGGATGTGTTCTAGAGAAACAAAAACAAAAAAAAAACCAACAAATATCATCGAATAAACACACAAGGAGTAGACTCATGAACATTCAAACAATCAAGTTACCCCACAACCCACCCTTGTACACTTATAATATTCACCTTCTTCTTCACACTAGCATCCTTACTCAGAGGTTGGATTTGGAGAAGGTTGAGTCTAATACTAAGTTTGACATAACTTTAGAGTTGAGGAACATTTGTATAGAAGTTCCTCTACTACAGGCCTTGAAATAGATTCAAATTGATGCAAAAACCATATGTGAACGTTTTCTTAAGAAGTTAGGTAGTACAAGTGCTGAGATCCACACCATCCAGTGTGTTGGTAAGGTCACTCAATTGATGATAGGGTGAACTTGTGTTAATAAATATACAAACCCTAGAAAATGAGTCATCTTTGTCTAGATAGGTTACATACCTATTCCTAATGTTGTAATTAACCTTGGAGCGACCATCAATGTGATGACCTAGAAAAACATGGAGTAGCTTGGCATGAATCATTTTTGTGCTACTCGTACTACTCTTGAACTTACTAATCGAGCTAAAATTGAGCTAGATGGAATATTAAATGATGTGGTCATCTTGATTGATTCATGGGATTACTCCATCAAATTTATTTTGTCAACCGAAGAATCCTATCACAGGACACCCTTTGGTTTTTGGATAACCATCCCTAGCCACAGTTGATGCTTACATAAGATGTCACTCATTTGATATGTTTATTTCAAAAGGGAACTCAAGGAAGAAGGTCACCTTATACCTACTTACTAGATCAATACAAGAGATTCATGATACCTTGTGGTTAGATGCTAGTAGTTATGATGACGAAACTTAGTTACTTTCCGCCATACATCAGGTACATCATTATACAAAAAATACTAAGGTGATACCTTAGATTTTCTTGTCAACTTGGATACTATGCCTAACACTAGAATATTGCAACTTGTCTTTAGTCCATGTTTTCAAGAGAATTATTATCCACACAACCTGTCACCTCTACAAATCTTAGTAGCTACCATAGATACTGATGAGCTATATATTGCACTAACTGAGGTGAGTTTGGAAAAATCCATATATTATCAATCCTGAACTCGAACCATCTCAATGAGAGCAGTCGATAGATATGTTGCAATATCATTTAGGTGAATTCACCTAGAGTTATGAGGACATGAAGGGTATCACTACTAACACTTGCATTCACCATATGAATACTGAAGGAGAAGTTCACCATGTTCGAAAACCTTAGTGAATATGAACCCTACACTCTAGGAATTTGTTAAAAAGAGATTCAAAATCTACTAGATGCCACCTTTATTTACCTAATTTCTTTCAATGGATGGGTCTGCCCGTTGGTAGTTGTCCAAAAAAAAGGGAGATGACGAATATGCATTCATTACCTAGAATTAAATAAAACCACTCTCAAATATTACTTTCCACTCCTCTTGACTGATTTGGTAATGGATTATGTTTTTTTCACCAAAAAACAATCACCTAGCGAGTTCTACCTAGGCAGATCGAAATGCATCATGTAGGATGAATTTTACTATAGTAAAATAATTTTTTCCAAGGGAAATAATTTAATAAACCAATCTTATTAGTTTCCATGATCTACATCTTATTTTCCTAGTATTAATGGTCCATCACAACACTCTTATCAAAACTAGAATTATCCTCCATTATGAAAATAAGGGTATCAACAATAGTTTTGGAAACTTTCTCCTTGAAACCAAGGATAGAGGGGGGCCTCACAACCTCATTTTTCATATATTATGCCATCACATCCATCATATCTTGTACCATATGCATCTTATCCACCAACACAACTATTATTAGTAGCTACTCTACCTTAGGAAACACATCTCATGCCAACCCCACTACCTTTGCACATCCAATTAGGACACCTTAGTTACCAACACAACCCATGACCAATCCAAATAATAAGGTGGTAAAAAATATTGTCCCTACTCAACCACACTGTTCCCCCACTTATCAGATTCGACCAATTAGGGCCATGACCTAGAACTTAGATCAGGAATGGGTCTAGAGAAAAAAAAAGTAAAAAAGTAACCAACAATTTTCATTGAAGAAACACACGAGGAGGAGACTCCTAAACATTCAAACAATGATGTTACCCCAGAGACGACCCCTATACACTCAAAGTATTCACCTTATTCTTCACACCAACATCCCTACTCAGAGAGGTTGGATTTGGAGAAAATTGACCCTGCTCCTAAGTTTGACCTGGCTTCATAGGTGAGGAACATTTGGATATAATTTCCTCTACCGCAGGCATTGAAAAAGATTACATTTTACGTAGAAACCGTATGGGAACTTTGTCTTAAGAAGTTATGTAGGAAAAGAGTCAAGATCCACACTATCCATTTCGATAGTAAGGTGGCTCAATTGATCATAGGGTGAACTTGTCTTGATAAATATACAGACCATAGAAACCCAGTCGTCTATGTCTAGATAGGTGACATCATTATCCTTAATGTCCTAATTGACCTTGTAGTAGCCATCAATGTGATGACCCATAAAAACATGGAGCAGCTTGCGATGATTCATATTCTTCCTATTCCTATTGTTCTTGAACTTTCTCGTTGAGCTAAGACTAAGCCAGAAGGAATATTGAACATTGTGATCATATTAATTAATTCATGGTATTACCCCGTGAAATTTGTTGTCCTTCAACCGAAGAATTCTATCAGGGGACACTCTTCAATTTTGGGAAAACCATGGCTGGCCAAGACTGATGCTTCAATAGGATGTGACTCATCCGATATGTTTATTTCACGTGGGGGCTCAAGAATGAAGGTTACCTTATACCTACCTCCTAGATCAATATGGGAGCTTCATGATACCTTTTGGTTAGATGATAGTATTTGTAATGAGGAAACTTTGTTATTGTCAATCATAGATCAAGTACATGATTATACGAAAAATACTGGGGAGAGACCCATGATTTTCTTGTCAACTTGGATACTATGCATAACACTAGACTATTGCATCATGTCTTTAGTTCGTGTTTTCAAGAGAATTGTGATCCACATAGATTGTCACCACTACATAATTTAGTAGCCATGATATATATGCATGAGCCAGATCTTGCACTTCTTGAGGTGAGTTTGGAAAAATCCCTATATTATTGATCATCAACTCGAACCATCTCAATGAGAGAAGTTGATAGATGTGTTGTGAGATGATGTAGGTGTATTCGCATGCAGCTATGAGGACATAAAGGGTATCCCTACTGATATTTTCACTCAACATATTAATATTGAAGAAGTAGCTCAACCTGTATGACAACCTTAGTGCAGAATGAACCTCGTGCTCTAGGACATTATTAAAAAAGAGCTTCAAAAGCTACTCGATGCCACCTTTATTTACCTGATTTCCTACAACGGATGGGTCTCCCCATTGATAGTAGTCCCAAAAAAATGGGAGATGATGAATATGTATTGATTACCTAGAATTAAGTAAATCAACCCTCAAAGATTACTTTCCACTCCCCTTCACCGATTAGGTATTGGATTATATGGTTATCACCAAAAAAGGATCACCTAGACATTTCTACCTAGGTGGATTGAAATACCCCATGTAGGATTAATTTTACTATAATAAAATCCCTTTTTCCATGGGAAATAGTTTAGTAAACTGGTGAGCTCTAGTATTGCAGCAATAATGTGGCAAATCTTGGGGCTTCCTTCTTTACTTTTATCAACTCGGTAGTTCGTAACAAACTTGGAAGCGACGGTGTTGTATGCACAAGTACTAGCTCTTACTACAGGCTGTCATTTAATCAACTGGCGCAAGTTCGCTAGGATCTTAAGCCAACTTCTATGAGTTCTCAGAAGAAGCTTTAACTGTGATGAAAGAAAAATAACTCTACAGGGGCTATTCTATTTGCAGAAAGAGAAGAAAAACTGAAATGTAACACAAAACCTAGTAAACCCTAATTTACCTATTAACCCTACTTTTGCAAGAAAAGAGATGAAAACTGATGAAATGAGTGTCATGGACTACTGAAAAGGTAATTTGCATTTATTCAAGCTACTTCTGAAAAGAAATGAGAAGAAAACATATTTTTGTGCTTTTGAGTGTTTTTAAGTGGAATTATTATGCTTGTGATTTATTTGGTTGCGATTGTGCAGAGGTTTGGTGGCAAAGGAAGATGGAGTTGGCTTTTGCAGAGGGTGAGGAAGGTGTGGAGAGGTCTTAAGAAGCCCCTAGTACCCTTCTAAAGTTTTCCATAGTGATCAGGCTTCGAAAAATCACTCACAGGAAATTCTACAGGAGGGTGCAGGGGACCTACAGGAGGAGATCGAGAGCTATTTTTGGAGTTTTGAAGGTGGAAAAAATGATGGGAAAGGGGAATTGAAGGCTAGATGAAGGTGTTGAGGTGTCTAGAACTTGTCAAGGAATATCAAGGATGAACGTGATGGTTGGATTTGTTCGAATGGCAAGAAAGCAGCTTTATGGGGAAAAAACGCAGAAATTAGGGTAGATTGGCGAAATGTTGCGAATGAACTGGGAAATATATGAGAAGTGGGTTGATGCTAGCTTTTATATGGATGTATGGTGAGATGAGATGTCCTACAAGAGATCTACACATCTACTTATCAAAACTGACCAGAGAAAGAACTAACTATACCATGAAAACACAACTTTGTCTAGCTTGACCTAATTTCTGACCTACAAACAGAAAATGCTGAAGAGTAACCTATGAACAGAAAATCATGCAAAGAGATATATGGTAAAATAATAGGAAATTATTTGAACAACTGAATCTGAACCAATATCAATCTTTCCAAATCAAGATATCACACTAGCAGTTGCATGGAAGAGCAAAAACTGTGTTTTTGGTGGCACCAGAAGTGCCTTGACCTCAAATCATAGTCCTAGGAAGGGAGAAAGGAGATCAGGGCCTACTGTTTTCTTTTTTGAATCTTATTCTGTCACTATGGTAACCTACTTGAGCAAATGAAACACAAAACAACTATACTAACCATCAAAAGCAACCTAATCTAACAAAGTAAAATGAATCTATGAAACAGAAATTAACTCATGAACTGAAGAAAAAACATATAAGTACATAGTAGGAGGTGTTGGGAAGCTTGGGTTGGGTCCTAACCTAAGAGCTTCAACCCTATAAAAGAGATCAGTGCTAGCTTAAAAATTGTTTCATCTTCATTATAAAAAATAGTAGTTACATTACATAAATTGTTCTCAAAAAGGAACTCAAAAATGAGTTGAACACAATGTCGCACCAAAGTGTGAAAATATACTAATAATTGGCTAACCTATTGAGGCTTTAAGCCTCCTTATTTATATAAATGGAGTCCTCCAACAGCCCTCCTAAAATCAAGGAACTCGGCTTCCTAGAATTGGAGATAAACAACAGTCCTACTTTACTTGCTCGGCTGCCCCTTGGAATCATCAATGTGGACCTTTTTGCTCCGAGTTTCTGATGGAGGATTCAAGGAAAGGGGTCATAAATGAAGCAGACATCCCCCCTACAAGTCCTCTTCCCTGTTTTACTTAAGTTTTGGCTGCCATTTGCTCATAAATCCCTTGACTTTGTCCAAAATTGACCTAAAAATCTGCATAAGGCACATATTAGACTAGAAGGAAAAATGACTAACCCAATTCACTCTATTAGCATAAATATATTCAAAAACATGCAATAAACTAATGAGAATGGTGGATTAAGTCAAAATAAGAGGTAGAATGAGCCCATATAATTAGCCATTTCTGGGGCTCATCATCACCCCCTGCTGAATGGGTTGCTCATCCTTTGAGCAACTAATCTAACTCTTCATCCCTGATGGATCTGATAGATTCCCTGACATCTCAAGCATCTGATGTGATGTCTTCCTCTTTATCATGGAAACCTTCTTTCCTATCTACTTCTTCCCATTGTTTATGTTCTTCCTCCTCCTTTACTCCTTCCAGCAGTCCTGGCAACAATGGAGGACTGAATTTAAGGCCAATCCGATTTGCCTTCAAGCTTTGCATTGAGTGCTTATATAGGGGCACTCTCCTCATGGATTCCCTCATCCTATTTGGGGAGTGATACTCCCTGATCCTTAGGTTGTGTGGCAATGTATTCCACCTTCTCATGCAGGCATGAATGCAGTCATCACCAAACAATCTCTCCACATCCTCAAAATGAGCAATAGCCTGGGCTTGCTTGTCAACATAGTCAGGGACAACTTGGGGATTAGCTGCAAAGTGTTGGTGGGCATAGAGAGCCAAGGGTTCTGCTAGTTCTTCTCTAATCATCAGGGGTTCACATAGCTCTTTTACCATCATTTTCTGGATTTCTATTGCCCTTTTCTCTTCATGGCTCATCCAAGATACCATAGCCATCAGCTGCAAGTCTCCCAACGCAGCATTTGGGTCCCATAAGCTCATGTCAGTAAGTGCCATGTTGTGCAGGTAAAATTCTGCTAGCTTCGCTTTATCCTCAGTTGAACTATGATCACATAACTACATAAATTGGCCATAATCCTGAAAAGGTATTGTGCCCCTCTAGGCCAGTATCTTAATTTGAAATTGGAGCCACTGTTCTTTGAGGTAAAATAGATATGATTTGGCTAGCTGCCTGCACTATAATGCCTCTATTACCCAGCTCACCATGCAGGCTAACTGGGCTTCCTTTTCCTGTAGCTGCCATTTCAAAATCAATAATTCATTTTCTGCCTGGGATTCTTTTTCCTGTTGCTATTTCATCAATGTCTCACTATCTATTTGGGGTTCCTCTTCTTGTTTCTATCTATTTGTTGCCTCACTATCTACCTAGGGTTCCTCTTTCTGTTGTTGTCCTTTTAAGATTGACAACTCATTTCCTCCTTGAGGTTCCCTTTCTTGTCGTTGTTTTTTCAACATTTCATTTTCTTCCTCCAATTGAGCTCTTCTGATGCTTTCTATATGCCTGGCCATGCTCAATTCCTTGCCCATCTCTCTCAACTTGTTTTCCATGTGCCCAATGTCTTCTACCCCTTTTGATTTTGCAATCTGCATCCATGTATGGGTCCTAACTCTTTCCTTTTCCAGCTCAAAGAAAAGAGGCACTGCAAACTTTTGTGGGATGATCTTCCCAGCTTCTAGAAGGTTGTAGTAGGAGCCTAAGTTAGCCTGAGGTCCAGGCTCTGGTATCTCTTTTTCCTTATCTTCTTCCTGGGTCTGTTCTTCTGCGTTCTTTTTTATTTTTTCAGTTCCTTTGAGCTTTGCCAATGTCTCCTGTAGAGAGGTCTACACCTCCTGTAGGACTATTTTAGAGTCCACTAATTTTATCCTTTCTTTCCAGGTAGGGATCTTAGGACTTCCTCTCTCGTAAGTGATGGAGATTTTGGAGGGAGATTCCTCCTTTGTTACAGTAGGTACATCCTCAATGATGATGGGTTCCTTTGAAGGTGGCTGAGGCTTCCCCATCTTTATTTTGGTGCTCTTTCGAGCTTTGAAGTACATAGATGGTTGTATTTTTCTTTTCCCTTTTTACTTGGCTGGAATACTAAGTGCGGCAAGAATAGCTGCTGCTTCTCTTGCTAGTGTCTCAGGAGACACTTCTTCTTGCTATTTTTCTTCTTCTTCATCTGTTGTTTTGCTTGTGTCTACTGTCTCTGATTTTGTTTCTACTATCTCCGGTGTTGTTTTCTCCTCTACTTGCTGAGTTTCTATCTTTCTTGTGGCAGCCTTTTTTTGAGTTGTCTTGGGCTTCTTCTTTTTAGTTCTTGTCCTCTTCCTTTTCTCTGTTGTGGTTTTCCCTTTTTCTGCTTTTGATGCTATTTTCTTCTCTGTTTTAGGTTCAACTCTGGTGGTTTCATGTTTCTCCTCTCCTCTCTTTTTGTCTTCTTTTTCTTCTTTTAATTGAATATTTTGTGCTTCTTCATGGATTTCCTTCTCACGTTCCTCTTTTTGTTCCTCTTCTTCAATGCCAAATGGACTAAGGTCATCAGTGAGAGTTTTTATGTCATCTTCTTTAGTCATGTTCCTGAAAATCTCCCAAGCTATAGGGATTGTGTATGTGTGGAGGGCATCCTCCACTAGCAATTTAATGATCCCATGGTGAGACAGTTGGTCTAGAACCCCTGCATTCAATTTGGTTCTACACACTATCAAGGATTGGAGGAGAAAATATGGAAGACTGAGTTTTCTAGATGCAGGCAGGTCCATGTAATATCTTAGTTCATGTAATAGTCTGAAATGATAACCATAAATGATGTTGTATCTTCCTTCACAAGAGACATACTTCATGATCTGATAGCTGATCTCACCCCATGGATAAGGTATACTTGTTCTTCTGATCCCATTCTTATCCTCCACAGGATGTTCATCAGGCTAAAAAAAGGTCTTTTTAGCAACCTGTCCTAGTGGTTTTTCTTCTTTGCTCCAAGGGAGCCTAGGTGGAAGACTTGTAATTCTTTTGATGAAATATGGCGTAAGTTCTATGGTTAGACCCCTAAAACTGACTGTAGCATGGGTTTTTGAGTGGGGTTTTAAAGACAATAAAATTTCCTCTGTAACTTCCTCATCATACCCATGAAATTTCTCAAATAAAGGCATCTAATTTTCCCTGGTAAAGAGGGCTACCACTTCTAGGTGTTCATGCAATTTGGTGGAATTCAAAGGCTCCTTTCTCATAAAACCCCCTTTCATGATATTTAGTGACTGCTGGAAATTCTCAGGTGAGGAAGGCAACAAATTTTCAAACCCGAAAACAGAGGAGCAGCTGAGGTTTTTTTCTTTCTAGAACTAGAGAGAGAATTTTTCATGTCCTTCTTTTTTAACAAAAGCAATTTGCAATTTTCCTTCCCTTCAAACCCTCTTCTCAAACTTAATTTACTTCTCGATCTGTTTGAGGGAAACCATATCCTTTTTTTTTTTTTTAAATAGAGAGTATACCAGGCAGTGTTTTTTCCTTTTTACAAAGTAAGCAGACCACCCAATGGAAATTCACTGTTTTACAGGCTTAATTTCCTATGGTTGCATCACTTCTTCATACAAGAGAATACCACCACCTTTTGTAGATATATAACATACAGAGTGGGTTTTATGATCCTACCTTTTTCGAGTTCGAATTTGGCATGAAATACTGAATTTTCCCTCTACAGAGCTGCCCATTGGCATTCCTGTAGAAAGGCTCCTATAGACTGTTTTTCCACTCCTATAGAGTGCGATAATGCTCCTGTAGAGCTTGATAAGAAGAATGGTTTTGAAACTGATAGAGAGCGACTATTTTGAGGTTATGAAGGTGGTAGGTAAGTTGTTCCAGTCGAGAGCATGATGATTCAAATAAAACAAAGTTGATGAAGGCATCGACTGCAACATACTTAAGCTTATGTCGTGTTTTGCGGTGACGAGGTGAGGTGGCAGGAAGGGTATGTTATCTTCATCTGGACCATTGGTCCCCACTCCAGTGTCATTATGATACTTCATGCTGCCTACCCGCAATCACTTCCATGATTCCTGTTATACACTACCACCACTACCTGTTTTGAGTTTTTCTTCCCGAGATGACTGAACACACATGCCAATTGCACCCACTGAACACTGTTTGAATTGGACGAGGCTTGTTTGAACTGGACGAGGGTGGCTAGTTAGCTGGACACCAATTTCATTTAATCATGACCATATCAATGGTTCATGCAGTTTCTAAATCATATTCATGCAACAGAGGAACGAGTTTAGTCACTTACCCGTTAGTCGCTACCATGCTTTGCTTACTCAGACTTTGGTATTCTATTCATTGATTGCTGTTGCTATTGGCGCTTGTGGATTCTGAACTAGTGACTTGGCTACCTCATGCTGGTGATCTTCTAATCAGGAACGACTCCTTGCATGTTGTATACACCTATGGCTACACTGAACCTGCCTATGGAGCTTGTTTGTTTAAGGGGATCAGTTGTTACAAGAATCCTGCAGGATTTCCTGTAACTGCTTCTCCTTTTAAAATTTCTGGCTGAGGTTTGAGCAGGGACTGAAGAGATAGTTGAGGAAGGTTTTGAAGGAAAAGGAAAAATAGGTTGTATGCACTAGGTAAGAAACAAGTTAAGGATGTTGTTGTTTTATTCTTCATCATTTAAAAAAAAAAAAAAACAAAAATTCTTTGTTTTCTATGCAGGGAAGAAAAAAGCGAGTAGAAATGCAGTGGTGCAGGTATGGAATGGAGAGTTGGGGGGATGAATGGTGGCAAGGAGGTCCATAGGTCTTCTGGAAAAATTTCTAGCCCTCTAATTCTTTTCTGAACTTGATTTCGAGCTCTCCGTGGTTTCTACAGGAGCCTCTTGTAGAATGCACAGAGCTTCCTGTAGGACGCATAATTTCCGGAACAAGTGAGATTAGGGCCTAGGAAAAGACAATGGCGATGGAGAAATGATATATCAAGTGTGTATTCAACCTGGACATGTCCTTTTTTCTCTTCTGTGACCCTCTTGCAATCTGCAATGCATTTAAAAGAAGTTAGTTTTTATGTTTTTTCTTTTTTTTTTTTCTCTGTTTTTTTCTCTCTTTTTTTGTCCTTTTTTCTCTTCTGTGACCCTCCTGCAATCTGCAATGCATTTAAAAGAAGTTAGTTTTATGTTTTTTCTTTCTTTTTTCTCTGTTTTTTTCTCTTTTTTTTTTTATGAGACAGTTGGGGCACCTATAGGAGGTTTTCACCCTCACTACCTACCCTGGGTGCCTCCAAGAGTTTTCACCCAGGGATCTTTTATTCTATTTTTTTGTTTTTTTTTTGTGTTTTTAGGGTGTGGGTGGAGTGGAGGCAAAGACCTGCTCCACTACCAACATTGTTTTACTCAAATTCTCAATGAATTCTTTCTTGGAGAGGGGCTTCCTTTAGATCTTCAACCTATGCCCATTGACGAGCATGGGCATGGCTTCTTCATCGATGGTTCGGATTAGAACTGAACCATTGTCATTTTAATTTTCTATTGTGTATGGTCGCAACCATCTTGTCCTCAGTTTGCCCTTGAAATATTTATATCTTGAATCATACAGCAGTGCCCAATCTCCTTCCTGGAATTGTTTTTCTTTAAGGTGTCTGTCATACCATATTTTCCTTTGAAGTTGGACTACTGTTGAGTGGAGAAGGGCTTGCAATCTCTGTTCATCCAATCCATTTAGCTGATGTAACCTTTCCTTTTGTGCATGGCTGAGATCTAGGTCCAGCTAAGTTGCCATCCTTAGTGTGTTATATTCAAATTTTATTGACAACAAAGCCTTCTTCCCATAGACTAGCTCATAGGGTGTGAACCCTGTGGTGGCTTTCTAGGTGGTGTTATAGGCCCAGGTGGCCTCAACCAATCGATCTGCCCAATCTTTTCTGCTACTACTCACTACCTCAGTCAAAATTCCTTCCAAAGCTCTGTTAGTGACTTCCACCTGTCCATTTGCTTGCGGATGATAAGGGGTGGAAGTTCTATGCTTAATTTTGTGGTGTGTGAGCAGGTCTTCAATCAGATTGGAGGTAAACTGAATCCCTTGATCTATGACTAATTCTCTTGGATAGCCAAACTTGTAGAAGATATTCTCTCTCAAAAACTCAGCTACTTTTCTTCTGTTTCTACCTTGATTACCTTTGTTTCTGCCCATTTTTTTAGGTAATCAGTGCACACAATGATGTAAGATTTCTGTTTTGAGGGAGGCTTGACAGGACCCACAAAGTCCATGCCCCAATTCTCAAATGGCTCGAAACTCAGTTGATGTTGCAAGGGCATCTCATCCCTTGGAGTAGGTTTCCCCATCCTTTGACATTGGACACATTGGCTGATATATCTCCTAACATCTTGGTGAAGAGTAGGCAAATAGTAACCTGCTTGCAGAATTTTGAAGGCAGTCCTCTTTGCTTCAAAATGGCCACACAGGGTCCACCATGACAGGTTAGGAGAATTTCAAAAACTTCCTCCTCCCTGACACATCACCTCAAAATTTGATCTGGGCCAATTTTGAAGAGATTGCCCCAATCTAGGTGAGTGGTGCACTTTTCCTCATGATCTTGCTCTTCTCTTTTGAGGACAGGTGTGGCGGAAACTGTGCTAAAACCAAGTAATTTTCTATATCATAAAACCATGGAGAGAACACTGAGATAGAAAATAGGTGTTCATCTATCATTCGATCATCCACCATTCCTTTTTCACCTGCAGGCAGATCTAGTCTAGATAGAAAATCAACAACAACATTTTCCTTACCCTGCTTATCAACAACGGTTAAATCAACTTGCTACAATAAAAGTAACCATCTAATACTATGAGCATTTACATCGAGTTTGTTTGTTAAATACCTAATTATAGCATATTCAATGTGTATGAATGTTTGATAGCTGGTGATGTAGTGTCTGAACTTATTTAGGGAATGGACTACAACTAGGAGCTCCTTTATGGTTACAGTGTAGTTTAATTCTGCCTTGGACAAGTTTTTACTTACAAAATATATGGCATAAGGCATCTTCTCATCAATTTTCCATAACGCTGCTCCTATCACTTTCTTTGAGGGATCTGTATGAATGTGGAAAGGTAGGGCTCAGTTTGGACCACTCAAAATTGGGGTAGTCACTAGTTTACTTTTCAAGGTATCCAAAGCCTCTTGGCAGTTGTCAGTCCATATGAACTCAGCATATTTCCCCAAAAGACCAAACAATGGATAAGCTAGCTTACTAAAACCCTTAATGAATATTCTATAATACCCTACTAAACCTAGGAAACTTCGAACATCTCTTACCTTTTGAGGAGGTGGGACCATTTTGGATGATGGCAATTTTGTTGGGATCCACCTGTAATCCTTGCTGAGAAATTGTATGACCTAGCATAGTCCCTTCAGTCATCAGGAATTTGCATTTTTCAGGACTAGCGGATAGGTTCATTTCAATGCACTTGTCTAAAAATCTTCCCAGGTTGGTTAAAGATTCCTGGAAGTTAGAACCATAAGGGGTAAAGTCATGCATATAGATTTCCATTGAATCATGAACCAGTTCAGCAAATATACTCAGTACTTCTCTTTGGAAAGTGGTGAGAGCATTGGACAACCCAAAAGGAGGGACTCGGTATGCAAAAGTACCAAGGACAAGTGAAAGTAGTCTTATCTGGGTCTTCTAGGCTAATTTGGATCTGGCTGTACCCGCTAAACCCATCTAGGAAGGAGAAGAACTTGTTCCCCACCAGGCCATTTAACACTTGATCTATGAAAGGTAAAGGAAAATGGTCCTTATTAGTGGCCTTGTTTAGTTCTCAACAATCAACATAGATTCTCCACCTTCCCATTTTTCTTTGGTACTAGCACCAAAGGAGGGACCCATTCACTATCAGAGATGGGGTAGATGAATCCTGCATCCAGTAACTTTTGTAGTTCTTCTTTGACAATGTCCTTAAGGGCTGGATTCATCTGCCTTTGAGGCTACCTGACTAGTTTTCAATCTTCTTTAATGTAAATGTGATGAGTGCAGACTGAAGGGTGGACTCCATTGATCTCCTTATAGCTCCAAGCAAAAGCATCCAAGTGGTTTTTCAATAAGATACACAGTTCTTTCTCCTGAGAGGTGGATAGGGGTGAGCTGATATTCAAGGTTCTTTCTAGGCCAAATTCAACATTCTTAACTCGAAGAGAGGTCAGATCAACCACACAGAGATAAACTAAAGGATTGGCTTGGGTTTCTTCAACCAGCTCTTCTAATGGCAACACACTGGCGGGTGGATTCTGAATCAAGTCTTCAATAAGATCATCCTTAGTTTGTAGGCCCCCCAAGGTAGCTTCTACTGCACACAGTGGTGCGGAATAGACTTCATCCTCATCTTCCTCCTCCAACTAGAGAGGTAAATCATGTTCTAATAAAGGTTGGGCAAGAGGATATAGGACTAGCTACTTGGACATATGCCCATTCTTGATTGTCATGTTCCTAGCTCGACAACTAATGTAGGCATCTGTTGTAGCCAACAAAGGTCTTTCCGGGATGAGAGGATATCTAGTGAGCTTTTCCTTTAGTTGGAGAATGAAGAAATCAGCAGGGTACTCCCAAGAATCGATGGAGACCATTATATCTTCCACAATCCCTTCAGGGGTCATGGTGGAGCAGTCTACTAACTACAGTACTATTGTGTTCTTTCTCAGGAGCCGTGAAGGTTGAGATTGAGCATAGTGTCCTTGGTCATCACATTAATGGTAGCCCCTTGATCAATCACGGTATGGGGGATTATGGTTCCATTGATGTGGACCTTGACTACAGGACTTCCAGGGTCTAGATATTTCGGATAGATCACCTACCCCAACATCAGGTCAGATAGTTGTCTTATGAAATTGATAGTTGGAGCATCTCTCTTGCTCCTGCCTGGATGCTTGAAGCAGTTCTCCTTGATCATCTTCTTGTATATAGGCACATCCTTTATGGCTTGGAGAAGTGGTATCTTTACACATAGCTCCTTTAATTATCCCAGAAGTTCAGTTTCTTCTGGGGTCAGTTGTGTGGTTCTAGTTAATCTCTCAGGAAAGGGTGGAATGGCTTTTGGTTCACTTTCCTGTTTTTCTTCCTCATCCTCCATAGGGGGAGGTTGGTTATCTGGGAGAACCTTCCTAGATCATAGGTTAATCTCCTGAATCTCCACAACATAGGTCGGGCATGACTTTTCTCCACTATATACCTGTTGGGCCTGTTTGTTATTCAGGTTCGGGTTCAGTTGAGTAGGTATTTGAGGTTGCCTTGGTGGAGCAACAGGCAATGGTTGTGGTTGAGTTGGTGGTGGAGGAAAAAGAGTGGGAGGAGATTTGTACTGTGGCCTCCACCCCTAATGAAGTGCATTCCACTAAGGTTGTGGCTGAGCATAAGAGTGAAACGAATGAGCAATTGGTTGAGCATGGTATTGAGATGGATATGACCAAGGAGGGGGTGTGGACTAGGAAGGATGAGTAGGGGGACCCTAAGAAGGCATGGAAGTGGCTTGATTGGGGTTGTAATAGGCCTAGGATGTCCCTTGCATTCCCTGCTAGTAAGGTTTGGGCCCATGTGGCCCCCTTTGGTTCATGAAATAGAGTGGTTGAGTGGCTCCTTCAACCCTCTGATATGAAACTTTAAGTCCGGGCAAGGAAGGGCACTGATTCGTAGAATGGTCTTCTTCACAGGCTGAACACACTTCTATAGAGTTCAATGGACATTCGTTCATAGGATGCCTTCTAATACACCTAGGAAAAAAGGTGGCCAAAGCCCTCTTGGCTTACTCTTGTTTGCTTTTGATATTCAAGGTACCCATTTTCATGGCAAGAGTCTGCCTCATCTCGCTCTTGAAATCTTCTAGCTGATTCTCAAATTCACTTCTAAGAGATGAACTGGATGAGGATGTACTAGCTAAAGGTTGACTTCCCCTACCTCTCTTTCTGGTTGCCCTAGAATGGTTTCTAAACACAACCTTTATGCCATCATAAGGTAGTTGGTAGATGTCTCCCCCAGCCAACAAATGGAGGGTATCTAGAAGGTCTTCAACGACTCCTCTGAGCAAGACCAACTTCAGAGATTCGGGGTCAAGTGTGCACCTAGCCCTTTTATAACTGAGCTAAAGCCTCTCGTCATAGTCTTCTAAGGATTCATCACTTCCCATGGTCATTCGGAAGATTTCTTCCTTGGTATCCTTTGATCTATAGTAGTCTCAGTATTTGTTGTTAAGGGATTTCTTCATCTGAGCCCAAGTTGTGATGTTGTTTCCAGGTAACTCCATGAAGTAGCGCAATGTTCCATCCTTGAGGGTAGAAGGAAACAGTTTCAACTTTTGCTCATCTTCTGCATAGTCATAGGTTCGACAAAGAACAACAAATTCAAACGAGAAGGTATCAGGATCTTCGGTAGTCAATCTATGGAAGTGGGGTAAGGCTAAAGGACTTATGTTTTTCATTTTAGTGTCCCCATTGGTCTCTCGGATAGGAAAGGTACCTTATATTATTTCCGCATTTCCTCTAACGTTTCTGTTTTCAGCCATGGTCTCAGGAGGAATGGTTTCTTGCTCTTCTTCTACTATAGGATCTTCGTATATCTCTGGTGGTTCACCTATAGGTTCTTTTGGATCACCGCCACCAAAGAAGAGAGAAGGGTGACTTAATGATGTGGTGGGGGAATTGGGTAGGAATTTTCCTGAATTTTCTCTGTTCCTATGAGGCATGAAAGGAAATCTCTTTTTGGTTGATTTTTGTTTTTTTTTCTCTGCTTGTACTTGCAAAACTAAAATGGATTGAACAACAAATTACAACTAACTGAAATGAATCTTGCTGAAATGAAATTGTAGAATTGAAATGGAAGCAAGGAAATGACTAATCTACTTTGCTGGAATGGAAATTGCATAACTGAAATGAAATCAGGAAATGACTAATCTAATCTTGCTTAAATGGAAATTGCAGAATTGAAATGAAAGCAGGAAATGCCTCTTCTACTCTTACTGAAATGGAAATTGCAGAATTGAAATTAAAGAAGGAAATGCCTAATCTACGCTTGCTAAAACAAAATTGCAGAATTGAAATGAAAGTAGGAAATTCCTAATATACTTTTGTAGAATTGAAATCGTAGAATTGAAATGGTAGAATTGAAATGAAACAACTACTCTACTTTTGTTGAAATAAACTACTTAGCAGAATGTTGCAGTAGAAAATAGAAGAAAAGCAACAATCACAAAATACTCTAATGCTTCCTCGGCAATAGTGCCAAAAAGAATGGTGAGCTCTAGTATTGCAACAATAATGCTACAACTCCTGGGGCTTCCTTCTTTACTTTTATCAACCCGGTAGTTCGTAACAAACTTGGAAGTGACGGTGCTGTATGCACAAGTACTAGCTCTTACTGCAAGCTGCCATTTGATCAGCTAGCGCAAGTTCGCAAGGAGCTTAAGCCAACTTGTATGAGTTCCTAGAAGAAGCTTTAACTGTGATGAAATAAAACTAACTCTACAGGGGCTACTCTATTTGTAGAAAGAGAAGGAAAACTTAAATGTAACGCAAACGCTAGCAAACCCTAATTTACATATTAACCCTACTTTTGCAAGAAAAGAGATGAAAACTGATGAAATTAGTGCCATGGAATACTAAAAAGGTAAATTGCATTTATTCAAGTTACCTATGAAAAGAAATGAGAAGAAAACATCTTTTTGTTCTTTTGAGTGTTTTTATGTAGAATTATTATGCTTGTGATTTATTTGGTTGCGATTGTAAAGAGGTTTGGTGGCAAAGGAAGATGGAGTTGGCTTTTACAGAGGTTGAGGAAGGTGTGGAGAGGTCCTAAGAAGCTCCTAGTACCCTTCTGAAGACTTCCATAGCGATTGGACTTCAAAAAATCACTCATAGGAAATTCTACAGGAGGCTGTAGGGGATCTATAGGAGGAGGCTGAGAGCTATTTTTGGAGTTTTGAAGGTGGAAAAAATGATGGTAAATGGGAACTGAAGGCTAGATGAAGGTGTTGAGATGTCTATAACTTGTCAAGGAATAACATGGATGAACTTGATGGTTAGATTTATTCGAATGGCAAGAAAGCAACTTTATGGAAAAAACAGAAATTAGGGCAAATTGGAAAAATGTTGCGAATGAGCTGGGAACTCTATGAGAAGTGGCCTAATGTTGGATGTTCTATGGATGTATGGTGAGATGAGGTGTCCTGCAAGAGATATGCACATCTAATTATCAAAACTGACCAAAGAAAGAACTAACTATACCATGAAAACAGAACTTTGTCTAGCTTGACCTAATTTCTGACCTACAAATAGAAAATGTTGAACAATAACATATGAACATAAAAGAATGTAGAGAGATCTATGGTAAAAAAATAGGAAACGATCTGAGAAACTGAATCTGAACCAATATAAATCTTTCCAAATCAAGTTATCACACTAGCAGTTGCATGGAAGAGCAAAAACTGTGTTTTTGGTGGCAACAAAAGTGCCTTGACCTCAAATCATAGTCCTAGGAAGGGAGAAAGGAGATCAGGGCCTGCTGTTGGCCTTTTTGAATCTTATTCTGTCACCGTAGTAACCTATTTGAGCAACTGAAACACAAAACAACTATACTAACCATCAAAAGCAACCTAATCTAACAAAGTAAAATGAATCTATGCAACATAAATTAACTCATGAACTGAAGCAAAAACATATAAGTACATAGTGGGAGGTGCTAGGTAGCTTGGATTGGGCCCTAACCCAAGATCTTTAGCCCTCTGAAAGAGATCAATGCTAGATCAAAAACTATTTCATCTTCATTATCAAAAATAACAGTTACATTACATAAACTGTTCTAAAAAAGGAACTCGAAAATGAGCTGAACACAATGCTGCACCAAAGTGCGAAAATCTACTAATGACTGGCTAACCTACTGAGGATCTAAGCCTCCTCATTTACACAAATGGATTCCTCCAACAGTCCTCCTAAAATCAAGGAACTCGGCTTCCTAGAACTTGAGATAAATAGCAGTCCTACTTTACTTGCTCGGCTGCCCCTTGGAATCATCAATGTGGACCTTTGTGCTCTGAGTTGCTGATGGAGGATTCGAGGAAAGGGTTCATAAATGAAGGAGACACCCCCCTACAAGTCCTCTTCCCTATTTTCCTCAATTCTTGGTTGCCATTTTCTCATATATCCCTTAACTTTGTCCTTAATTAACCAAAAAATCTGCATAAGACACATATTAGACTACATGGCAAAATGACTAACCCAATTCACTCTATTAGCATAAATATATTCAAAAACATGCAATAAACTAATGAGAATGGTGGATTAAGTCGAAATAAGAGGCAGAATGAGCCCATATAATTACCTATTTCTCGGGCTCATCATAAACCATTGTTATTAAATTATTTCTAATTAAAATTAAAAAACCTAATGAGAATAATTGAGTAAACCATTATTTATTTATTTTTCTCTAGGAATAATTATTAAATCGTTGTTTGATAACTATTCTTTGTCACATTTGACTAAGTCACTTAGGAATAACTACAAAAATCACTACTTATTACTATTCCTTAATTATGTTATTAGAATAGTTGTTAAATCATTATTTAATAATTATTTTAATTTCACACCATTCTTAATCCTCGTAAAACAATTAATAAATCATTTTATTTGTTAATTATTTTTACATAAAGCGATTTGACCATTCTAAATATTTTTTCACTCTCCAAAAATATAATAATGTATTGCTAATGGTTATATCTTGATTTAGTCAATAATATTTGAGATCAACTCAATACTTTGTTATAAATAAGAGAGCTTTTCATTCATTCTTCACCATGATCATTATCATCATCACCACTATCTTCTTCTTTCATTTTAGCTCCCACTTGAGTTTTACAACTTGTTTTGGGTTTTTCATATATTGAGAGAGAAATTCGAAGACTAGAGCATCGAGAACATCCAAGGACCCATCCCATGGAGGGGGATTTGCAGACACTCTTTGTAGCTCTCCTTCACAAGCTCTTATCAATAAAGATTATTATTCATTGAAAAGTATTTCCATATTGGGTTATTACATTGGATATATATTATTGTTTTTTGTTTTTTATCACATATGTCTTTTTGTTGCAAGTTTTCCTCATTTTATTATTCGATATATGAAGTGTGAGCAACCAAAAATTGTTGTTAGGGTCATGTGTCACCAGTAACTTAAGTGAGATAATTTTGGTACACCTTCCAAGAAATTTCATACTAACAAATGTCATCTCCACTTGGTGTTTAGCTACATTTGTCATCTAACAAATGAAAACTCAACTAGTATAGTAATTGAGTTCATGGGTGACTTAAGTTTCAGTACATTTCAAGGTTTTCTACAATTATTTTTAGCCTCTCAATTTGTATTTATAGTTTTCTTTCCTTTTTTATCAAATTTTCAGACTCTGGTGGTTTTCTAGATCTTTCTGCGGGTCACAGGTACCAATCAAGCAAGAAAAAAAAATATGTGTGAGATCTCCTCACTAAGAGTCCCTAGATAAAAATTCACTTTTTAGCACCAAATATGCATTCCATAGTGCATTTTTTGGCCCAATATGTGTTTTTCCACTATTTCTAGGCCACTACCTATGTTTTGGATTTTTCCCGAGAAATTTTTAGAATTTTTTTAGACTTTTTGAGACTGTTGTCTGTAGACTAGGAAGGGTTTATTATCTTTATTTCACTCTCCTCTAGGCCTAGATTCTCTCAGTTTTTCTCTTTGAGGAAGGAAAAATCCACCTATGGTTTAGAGTACACCTCGAACTTTATAAGAAGAGAATGGTTGGGTGAGGAGTCTAGGGTTTCAACATTTTCGAACTCTAATTTTTAGATTCTAATCCATTAGTTTAAAGAACATGTGGATAGGATTATTTAACATTTACTCCCTTTAGAGTTTGGGATTTTCCTTTCCCCTTAGGATCCCCTTGAGCATCCTAGGTTTTGGAGCTTCATACCTATCCTTTATAGCATTTGTCTCCTTTGATTTTTGTTGTGTATCTACACCATTTAAAGAATAATAGTTCCTATAGATATAAATCCCTTTTACATTAGGTATTTTAGGCATTTAATGTGTCTATGAGTATCTGGTCTTCCTTCTCTTTCTTAGCTGCTTGATAGATTTTTTGGGTGGGGTTTTTTGTGCCTAATTGGTTATTTATTTTTCTGTCCTTTTCAACATTATTTATAGTAGTTTAGAACTTTAATTTCTGCAACACATAGCATGATAATACATGCTCAATTAACTCATCCACTTCACAAATCATTTTCACTCACTCACACCATAAGCAACTTGAGCTTGGTTAACAAGGCCAAGCCAAGGCTTGAAACACTGCACCTTAATAATTTAAAATACATAGATTAAGCCCATTTGGGCAGTAAGGTTAACCAATCTTTGTATTTTTGGTGTCGGATCAGTGGGATGTCCATCAAATAACACCCATCGATTGCTTAGACTGGGATATATAAGGTGACATATTAGGAAGCTTAAAATCCTTCACCATCCCATGGTCAAAAGACAAAGTACATAAGAAACATGATTCAAAGGGGGTTAGGCTAGGTCATTGTGTAAGTAGTTCTCCTCAGGGATATCCAACCTATAGCAGGGAATCCTATATGGTGGATGATCACCAAGAAGCTCAAGGCTTGACCACTCCCATGGGACAAACGTAACCATGTGAGTAATCTTAGGAAAACACTCTATAAGACTAGCTATGGGAAATAATTGGTTCTCTACCCTACCTTTCTCTAGACAACTCCACTTGCAAGGATCAAAATCTATCAAGAATAGATTTAAGACCGTTCTTTGGAAGGTCATTTGAAACAATAAATTTAAGACTATTTGACGATTTAGACCACCTATAGGATATAGGTCTTTTTCTTTGACTTAGATCATTCATATAGTTAGTTCACACTTCGTACAACTGCCCTAGGTGTCTTCATGTTGTTTGTTTCTCTTTTGCTCCTATAATCACCCTTTAGTCCTTAGAGTCATCATTGTCTTGACAAATTTGTGCCTTCTAAGCATTTGTCATGGAGATGTCGAGGCCTTCACCCTCAATTTTTGTTAGGACATATTACTCCTCCCTATCGAGTTAGAGTACATCCTCCCAGTCCTCCATCAAGTCCTCATTCTAACTTTGGTTCCACTAATTCTTCCATTTATTTATTTGATTATGCACCTTTTAAACCAAGTACCATCACCATGTTTTAAGGTAATCCTAGAGAAGATCCCACAAATCATGTTCACTCATTCCATATGTGGTTTTCATCCAATTCTATCACTGAAGATTCCATCTGTCTTTGCCTGTTACAAATCACTCTTATTGAAGTTACTTCTAAGTGGTATGTTGATCAAACTAGATACACTCATTCCACTTTTTGAGTCTTGCCAAAGCTTTTCTAGCCTATTACCAGACACCTCTCCATCATGACATTGGTACCGAACTATTGAATTCTTTTTCTCAAACTTATGCCACTCCTGAATTTGAAAGACTATGCATATATGGATTTGTTCAATAGATCACTTTTGGCCCCCATTCCTAAATATTTCACCTCTAACATTCACCAATATGAGGAATATGCACTCCAAGTACCCTTGAAACTCAATCTGATCTACACCCAATTAGGTTATCTTTATATTGGCATTTACGATCTGCCTTGAATTGGCATTGCTAATGCACTTGGGGTATCTCATTTTGTTGATGTTTGATGAGTTACAGTCAACCCCTGGGAGGGACCAACTCCTCTTACACCTCAAAACTCTTATACAATTCCCAGTATGTCATATGCATATTCACATTTTCATCAACATATGTTAGGGCTAGAAGTGGTTTCACATGTTTATATTAACTTTCCCCATATCCTTATTATTTGTATTGACCCCCTAGCACTCCATCCCCACCAGGACCAATGCCCCAACTCCCCATGCCTCCTCCACCTCTCCCACAGCAACAACCTCCTCTACAAGGTCAAATTTATGCTCATCAGAGCGCAACCAATATCCCCAAACCCAAGAAACAGAATAAGGGGAAAGGTAACTGGAACTAGTAATCTCAAGGTAATCAACGTAACCAAGTTCCACCACCTAACACACCTCAGGGAAACCAACCTAACCCTGCAACCCAAAAACAAGGCAGACAACCCAAGAAAAAGAAGGCTCTTCATACATATAAGTATTGTTCCTATTGCGGGGTATATGGCTATTATACTCTTGATTTTCTCCATTTAACTTAAATTCATCAAGTATAGGAAGCTCAAGAAACTACTTCTAGAGGAATTTAGCCCATATTTCCTGCTCCTCCTCATGCTTCATCTCAACTGTTGTGCTTACTAATCCTTTTCCTCACCATGTATTTTATGCTACTCAACCTACACAAGTTCATGTAGCTCCCCTACCTCCACCATCTGGTCACAATAATTATCAAATTTTTATGATGGATTCCAATGAATTCGACATCAAACAAGTCAACCTTCATACTCGATCGCACCAATATGACAAGCTACCCACTAAGTCAATGACTGAGTCCCAACCCCAATTTGCAACCAAGCCTTTATTGTCATCCAATGGTACCTTACATATCCCTCCAACTAAGGTAGAGGTTATCCCCAAGGTCCACAAAAGTCCATTACGTCAAAAAACTACTTCTGTCAAATTCACCCATACCTATAGAATAACAAATGACTTGGTGCAATCTCTTGTTCCCATGCCAATGTTAGAGCGAAATATCTACTCTTTGATTTGGGTGTTGTGCATCTATTTGATGATTGTATAATTTTTTTATTTTTTTTTTTATTTTGACGAGTCGAAAAATCCTCCCCTTCCTTTATCCATTGCATTTCATATACAAGTATCCATAAGAAATTCCACTCTTCAACAGTGTATCAAGGAGAAAGGTTCCTCCATTTATGTCATGGATGTTAGTGTTTGGAAGAAACTTGGCTCACCTGATATGCCTCCTTCCACCATCACTCTCCATGCTTGGGATGATCATTCCTCTCATCCCCTTCGCTTACATCACAACTTTCCTATTAGTGTTGCCCACAAGATTTTCTCTATTAACATTAATTTCATTAATGCCCCACTATAGTATAACATCCTCTTGGGTCATAGATACTCCGATTCTATGTTAGTTTTCGCATCTATGATTTTCTATAAGATGTGCTTTCCTCATAATGGAAATATTGTCACTATCGATCAACTGACATGCTATGATCCTAAGTCTCAAACTTCACCTCTACCCACTATCTCATTGATGACTAGAAATGAGACTGTCTCTTCCCTCACCAATGTCTCTCATGGAGGCTACAAATATTCACCTTTCTTGGTGCTTATTATAGTCAACCACCTACAACCTCAGAGCGAAGTGCATCTAGTGTTTGCATGCTTCAAGCATCATGTACTGCACATAAGCACTCTTGTATGTCATCATAACAACAAACACCTCTACAATCTATTATTCCCAACTCAAACCAGCCTTCCAGTACTACTCCTCCAGGTCCTCTTCCTTCTAATATTATCTCTCCTAGTATCTTTCATTTTGGAACCATTCCCCAAGTCTTAACCATATGAGGGTCATTCCCCTAGGTCATTACCCTTCAGGTCAGATCCCTTTTTTATTTCTACTCCCGAGAGTGTATTCTACACTTCATATGGCTACATTGAATTTACCTAACATTACCTTGGGGATACCAGTCAGGTACATTTATCCCCCAGAAAACACTCCCCCTAATCAACTGAAAGCTTACACTACTTTGACCTTGTTCCTACCCCTTCCTTCACTTTAGTTCCACAAAAACCTCAACATGAACCTACTACTCTTGTGAAAGCATATGGTGTGGGGGCCAAATCCCATAAAAAGGGAACCGAAGACAAGGCACCCCAAACATCTCCAGCTCCTCCTAAGCTGCCAAAGCCTACTCCTCCATGTGCTTTCTTTGATGTTGTTGGTAATTCAATAATAATTATCTTGAAATCCCTCATATCAAGAATATTGTATCTGATCCTTTCCTGATTATAACATTCTTGATGTTCATGTCACCTTACTCGAATCATCTAATAATAACATATCATTATGTACGAATCACCTCTGTGCTTTGTGTGATAATTATTTCCATTATTCTCATCACAATCCCCGTATCGAAGGATTTCATCATATGCTTTGAGAGATTTCTGAATTACAGGTCACTCGTAGTGATTCCACTTCTCCTCTATGTACCGTTTCTAGTCCCACTCCTATGTCAGAGTAGGAGGTCTCAAAACGACCCATCAAGATCCCTCCCCCTGATGTAAAAATGATGAATAGTATGCTCCTATTCTCTACCTATTTTCATCAATGGGATCGATATATTGAGACTCTATATACATAACCTATTATAATTTTTTTGAACCTTCTTCGATGAACACTTTGGTCTGACTATTGATAGGTCTCACATATACTAGTCACTTGTCTCCTAGCCTTGACATTGTGTATGTGAACCTTGTCTATCATTAAGATGCCTCGGGTAGCTCCTCTTCATAATGTGATCTATCTTCCTTTAGTACCCCCATCTTCCATTATGATGAAGACATCATGTATGTCATGACCACCTGTGATTATCCTTAGGATGATATGCATCATTGTGTGTACTTCCTCCCACAACAAACCCACGACCAATATGATGTTGAATCCAAAGAATTCATCCAAGATGAGGTTGAATAGTTTAGTAACCCCTTACTTCGAACCTAAGACTTTGACCCACTTCCACCTTGTGGCCAATGCATTTCCACTCAATGTTTGGGTAAGGGGACATCCACTTTTGAGATTCCAGGAGAAGAAATTCTCCCGAGCCCTCTTAATCCATCTAGTAGTGTCAACTCTAGTACCATAAATCTTCCCCATTTATAAGAATATATAAAGTATCATATCACTTGCAATCACTCTAGGGATGACCCACTTAATGATTCTTCCATCTTACATTAACAACCCAATACATTAGACATTGGTGTTAGACATTGGTGTTAGCTACAGGTATAAGAGGTAAAAATTATGAAGCATATACTAGTAGTTTTGCACAATCTATTAATGATGAAGAAAATGAGAGAAAAAGACATGAGCTTTTCCATATTCGAGTTGTTTCCAAACACCAAAAGATTTATACATTGTTTGATAGTGGCTCACAAGTAAATTTAATTTCTGAAGCAATTGTAAAGAAGTTGGGATTACTGACTGCACCTCACAAGAAACCATACACATTAGGTTGGTTAAGTAATAAAGCACAACTACAAGTGACTAGACAATGTAAACTTAAGTTTTCTTTTGGGTCAACATTTGTAGATGAGGTTGAGTTAGATATAATTCCTCTAGATATATGTGGAATTGTTTTAGGAAGTCCTTACTTGTATGATAGAAAAGTTATTTTCTATAGAGTTAAGAACAAGTATCTACTCGTTAAAGCTGGAGTTGAATACTTTTTAAGAGCTCACAAGCTCAAGAATAATTATGCTCTCATAAACTCAGGGTAGATGAAACGAATTGTAAATTCATGCAAAATTTTTTTACTGATGGTTATAAAGGAAAAGAAACTTGATAAAACCAATGTATTTGAGGGCTGTGATGCTAAACAGCAAGCTGATTTAGAAAAAGTTGTTTCAGAGTATGATGTCTTGTTTCAAGAACCTAAAGGTCTGTCACCCAAAAAGGAAATAGTGCATGATATTAATTCGTAGAAAGATGCGCCATTGCCTAACATTGGGATGTACAGGTTTTCCACTTTAGAAATGAAAAAATCAAGAATCAGGTGCAGGAGTTGCTTGAGAAGGGGCTAATTAGACCTATCACATCACCATGTGGGTCACAAATCGTTTTGGTGAGAACCAAAGATGGCTCATGGAGAATGTGCATTGATTACCAAGCACTGAATAAGATAACAATAAAAAATCATTATCCCCTTCCTCACATAGATGATCTACTAGATCAGTTAAATGAAGCTATTTATTTTTCCAAGTTAGACATGCATGGTGGATATCATCAGGTCAGAGTTGCAGAAGAAGATGCATGGAAGACTGCTTTCAAAACAAAGTAGGGATTGTTTGAGTAGCTGGTTATGCCTTTTGGGTTAACTAATGCTCCTGCTACTTTCATGAGAATAATGAATGATGTACTCAGACCTTTTCTTGATGATTTTGTTATTGTATAGCTGGATGACATTCTTATATTTAGAAAAATGTGGGAAGAACATTTAAAGCATGTTAAGTAGACACTAGATGTTTTGAAAAGAGAAAAGCTTTATGTTAAACTCTCAAAATGTGAATTTGGAAAAACATCTTTGAATTATTTCGGACATATAGTAGCGGGTGGTGAATTAAAGATAGATCCCTCTAAATTTGCAGTCATTATAAACTGGCCTATACCCAAATCTGCTACAGAAGTGAGAAACTTCTTAGGAGCAACACAATATTGGAGAAAGTTTATTTCTAACTTTTCCTTAATTGCAACTCCCTTACATGCTTTGACAGGATTGAACAATACTGCATGAGAGCTACATTGAACAATATGCTCAAGATATAGATTTCAAAGATGTATATGCAACTTTAAGTCAAGGAAAACAAGTAGAAGAATTGGATTATCATGTTAAGGACCGACTGTTGTATCATTGTGGCAAGCTATGCACTCCACAAATTGAAAGAGTAAAGATAATTCGAGAAGCACACACTTCTCTAATATTAGGTCACTTCGGGGTAAGTAAAATGGTTGCACAGCTACAAAGATTTTGTTCTTGGCCAAAAATGAATGCGACAGTTTCTAGATATGTAAGAGGGTGTACCATGTGTGCTTAAAGCAAGCCCAATAATAAAAAACTAGGCTTGTACACTCCACTGCCTGTTCCTTCTCATCCTTGGGAAAGTGTTTCCATGGACTTTGTTGGAGGACTACCTAAATCTAGGAAGGGTCATGACTATTTATATGTTGTTGTGGATAGGTTCAGCAAAATGTGTATTTTGATACCTTGTAATAAAAATATTACAACTGAACAAACTGCGAAGTTGTTCTTTCAGTATGTATGGGTTCATTTTGAATTACCCACTTCCATTGTATCTGATTGAGACACCCAATTTATTGGGAAGTTTTGGTTGAGTCTGTGGGAACTGATGGACACCAGACTAAAGAAAATCACAACCTTTCATCCACAGATAGATGGCCAGACAAAAGTAGTCAACAGAACAATGCAGAACAATGATCTAGTTGCTCAGAGGCTATTGCAGCAAGCATCCCAAACTTTGGGATGAAAATTTGTGTTATGTGCAACATGCTTACAACCGAGCAAAACATTCTTCTACAAAGAGATCTCCTTTTGAGACCTATTTTGGTTTCACACCAGGGTCTCCCTTGGATTTTGTCTTTGGTAAAGACATAGCAGTTGATGGACATAATGATGTGGACAAGGCAACCAAGTTCATTGAAAAAATCCAAGAGATTCACCAAGTAGTACAGGAACAACTGGAAATAAATACAAGGCAAGGCATGACAAGCATCAGATGGAGCATAGTTTCCAAGTTGGTGATCAAGTCTTGCTGTATATCAGCTAAGAAAAATGCATGGTGAAGGTAAAAAGATAAAGCCAATAAGGTATGGACCTTTCAAGATACTTGAGAAAATTGGTGAGAATGGTTTTTGCCTTGATTTACTAGCTTACATGCACATCTACTCAGTCATTAATGCAGATAGCTTGAGACTATTTGAACCTTCATTATTTGAAGATCCCGAAGAGAAAATTTAATTGCCTTGTATTGATGATATGTTACCTGAATATCTCAATGAATTGCACGAAGACACAGTTCTGGACAGGAAGGTGAGGATGACGCGTAGGGGAGATGTTGAGTACCTCAGGATTGGACTCAAGGGTTCAAAGCCAAGCAGTGCAAAATGGATAGAGGTTGGACAAGTGGGACAGTTATATCCTCACTTAGTCAATGCTTGAAAACCATCTTTTGGTGGTCCAAAAGCTTTTTCAGTGGGAAGACCATGATCCGAATTGGATGCTTAAACATTTCTCATGATTGTTTCAAAATTACGTCAGATCAAATCTTATGAATAACAAGTATCAGAAATGACCTCTGGACAATGGCAATTGTGGCCTGCATGGAACAACGAGGACCCTTGGTCAAAGCGCTCTGACTGTTGGCCCATGGAGACCGTGCATGGATGCAAATTGGCAATCGGAAGCCTAGATCTAGAAATAGAGGCAGTTTCTGATATGTGATTAGTGCTAATTGCGTATCACAGGACAAAACTCTCAGAGAAGGAAAGCCCCAAGCACTCGGTCACGAGGGAAAATAGGAAACCATGCGAAAAACTTTAGAAGGCGAGTCCTGCACCCAAAATCGGTAGGATATCATGTGCACTTCGAGTGGTAAGTGGGTTTGGATGAGTTCAGCACGATGCCATACACCAGGCGACGTGTGTCCAATGGATGAGAGAGAAAACCACTTACATTGTGTGATTAATGGTCGAGAAACTTACCCGCGCGATATAGATGGAGACTATAGGATCTGGAGGCTCTAGATCAATGGTGGAGAATTAACCTGATGGATGACTGGATTTGACGGGAAAATAGACTAAGGCATGTAAAGATTTGAGGTCCAGCATGACCGATGAGCTAGTAGAAGGATCAGTTTTGCAGGCAAATCCTAGAGTAACGGAAATAATGACCGTTCAAAAGAAAATTGACACGTAGTCTGTAAGGCGACAACTGGCCACCTCTATGTGCAGTGTTATGCAACAATGACGATGCAGAGCAGGGGAATTCCAACGGGCAGAGGAAGGCGATCCACAGAGCTGGGAAGTGGAAACGAACAGTCAAGGAGCAGATTGGCTTTAAGCCACGAATCGACAAAGAGCAGGGAGACAGAAGTAGAGAACGAAGCGAATTGCAGAGAATAGAGAAGTCGAGCTGACCTGCAGAGCGAAGGCAACATCAAGCAAACAAAGACAGAGAGATTCTGAGAGTCTGTGAACTCTAGAGAGAGCTTGAGAGGTTCAAGCAACTCCTCTGTGTATACCTATCTGGTATTGAGTACCAAGTTGGGCTCATACTATTGAATCCAGTTGAGGTCGAGATCTAGTAAGGGGGAGTCCGTGTACTCTAGAGGCTTGGGGAATCCAAATACCACCCTAATGATCATCATCTTTTAAGTGAGACTCAAATTGAGCTCCTTATTGTAAAATCTCTGCTTTAAGACACAATAAAAAAAGGTCACCACTGAAGGCTGGACCAGGAGACGTAGTCCAGGAGGATTGGGTGAACTCCTTATTAAATTTGTTGTGTTATGTATTTGCTTATTGTGTTTCTCTTTCTATTTCAAGTGTCTATGTATTCCACAATCTTATTGATGCATTGCCTAAAATAATATAGACACATCCTAGCACATGAGTCTGTAATACCTTCATTAATTAACTGAGATCATTCATGAGCGATTTTCAGATCACTCATCTCCCTTGACTCTTGAAGAACTAAGAAAGTAAGGTTTCACAAGAGTCTCAAGTGGAATCAATGTTCAAGATGAGTGGTTCTATAGATACATGTTAGGCAGGCACATAGGTAATCCACATGGAAGGAGATTTGGAAGTTCAAGACCCCAAGGAATATACATCTCGTCAGAACATTTTCATTGTTGCATTTCCCATGAAGCAAAAGGTTCACCAATTTCTTGCAAGTTGGGGTGTCTTCCTGGAAGATAAGGAAAAGTATAAAGAAAAAATAAACTGTAGGAGCTTACAGAAAAAAAGGCTAAAGGATCTTGAGCTAGTGGTGTTTTCTGAGAGGCAAATTCTAAAGATGACGACTTCATCAATGAGGTCATTAACATAGTGGAAGGTAGGTTGGAAACACGTTTGAAAGGAAGCATTAAAATCATATTTACATTGAGGAAAAGGGAATTGATGACTCTACAAATAGTCATCAATAACACCCTTAAAGAATTATGTGAAGAGTTATGGCAGTCCTTGAAATTGCATATATAAGTATTGAGTTTTAAAAAATTCTCCACAAATAATGACAGAGTACATGTCGAACGGTGCATTATATGTATTTTTTTATTGATATTGCTACAAATAATGATAGTAAAAGAGGTCAATCTAAAAATTGATATAATTAATCCCAACAAATTGTGAAAGCAAGTTCAAATTCTAAAAGAAAGTTCAAAACATAAACATTTTCTGGAAGTCATGAGGAACTACAATGAGAAAATTTATGTTTCCACCTTTATCCAAGCCTTAAAATTGACTCACAAATAATATGCTATATAAATTTCTACACTCGAAGTCATACTTCTTGGTACAAAAGAAAATATCTATAGGAAACGAAAGAGGGGCCTCTAGTCCTAAAAAATCAGGAAGCATCTATTGTCAGCTATTACGCATAGAATGCACCCTAAAGTAATATTATTTGTATTTTTGATACTAAAAAAAGTGCAATGAAGAAATAATAGAAAAACAAGCATGTGCATCATATATAAAGTGATTGGAGAGCGCATCGAAACAAAATGTACCAACATTTACGAGATTGGATTTCTTCACTTGGTAGAAACAAAATCCTTAATGAAAGGAGAAGAGAAAAAAAAGGTATAGTCTAATTATATACAAATGATTGGAAAGCGCATAAAAACAAAATGTATAATCATTTTGCAGAATTAGCATGTATTATTCATCAACTGACTTTTGGGTAAACAAGCAAAATAACCAGGTTCCTATCAAGGGAAACATAATGAAATTCCCACAAATGAAAATTATAAGCACACCTTGAACTTCTCTAAAACATTAACCTTACTGTATACCTCAATAGCACTCGAGCACGTGTCTCCAAACCTTCTACTGGGCATTGAGGATCATCTTGGCCTACCAATATAAGTTGTCACAAGTTGAGTATATCTTCAGAAGGTAAACCTTTGACACACTCCATACTCGCTTCTATCACAGTCAGAAGGCATGCAAATAATAATATTGCATCAACATAATAAAGCCAATGAAAATACCATTGAGGATCAAGAGTAGACGAGGTGCAATGGATGGAACCTAAAATGGAGCATCAAAATTATTTGCACTATTCTGTCCCAAACTTGATTCATATATTTTTTAGGTAGCATCAATATTTGAAAAAATGTACAATGGTTTCATAGGAAACTAGACCAAGAACACCAAGAAAGCATACCTAGACTATTTTCCTAGAATGGATAGAAAGATAACTTAATCCTTAGACATACAACTTGCACCACTTAAGCTTCAATGGAAGACTTGCCAAATTTACTTCTGGATTTTGCAACCAAAGTGAAAAATAGAAAAATAATTGAGCACAATATTAAATCAAATCCAAAGGAAATGAATCCAAGATCACGTTCAAATACATCCTTTATACTTGCGACTTGGGCATGCCATTTATTTTTGTAAATGGCCCATCTAAAACCTTGCACATATTTTCCTAACAATTCTAAACAGATCTATATGCCTTAAATAAACATTGAGAAATAAAAAATGAACTCTTAAGTGGGCCTTTATTAAGGAAAAAATAGAAATTTCATCTCTGCAAATTCCATGTAAAGCATGCCCAACCATTACTTTAACCCTGATAATTGGAACTACTACAACATATAATGGGTTAGCATAAGCAACAAACCATGCATGCATTCCTTTGAAATCATGCCAAGTTCAAAAGTGAGAATAACTAAATACAGAAAAACAATTGTTCACATTCAAGAAAATGACAATAATTTGACATTCATCCTATGTACCTCAAACAATTTCAAATGCACAGTTAATATAAATCATTAAAAATATGTAAAACCTAGTGGTGTTATGTATTTTGTATTACTAATAGATAGAACTCAAACCAAGAGCTTAGGCATCATTTTCAATGTAAAAACATCCAACATAAAGAAACCAAAAAGAACACATTGCATGAAAAGGAAATTCTCACCTCCTAGTGATTCACTGGTGACCCCTAAGTTAGAATGGGTTAATGTCCTCCATTGCAGAAAGGTAGTCCATCAACTTTATCAAGTCCCATACCTACACGCCATATACTATAAATGGTGGAAAATCTAAACATTAAAGATAATGCATACACATATTTGAAACTCAAAGAACTCATAATACATGGAAATAATTATGGAGATCATTAATCATCAGTGAAATTTCTAGATAACGTACCAGAAGTGTAACATAGAATTTTATGAGCTAAACTAAAGTGGGATGTAGCTATGTATAATTTTACGATAAAACACTATGGCTGAGTGTTGCCAATAAATGAGACATCAAAGATCTTTGGTGATACATTGAAGTTTACGTTTTTATCTAATACAAATGCATTTAATGTATTATTGATACTTATGGAAAGTCTTTCCTTTTAATCAAATATTTTGAAGTTTAAGGTTAGCTAGTAAATAGGGTTTCTCTAATATTATTTAATACAATACTTTGATCTCACAAAATGGTAAGTGGAAAGATTATGCAGGAATGGAAGAAAATTTTCATGAGATTCAACACGGTGGGATTATTGTTTCTCGTAGTTAGGTGAAAGAAATTTCAAGCTAATAGATTCTCAAAATCAATGTATCTTAGTGGGGAATTGTATTTCCATTTGGAGAGCAATTTCTGCATACCTAGAAATATTCTCATACCAAAACTATAGTTAATCTAGCAAGATGATGAATACAATGTGTATCAATAGAAAATCAGCTTCCTATCAAGCACACACATGTATGGCCTTGAACAATGAAGCTATGTGGATACATTTATCAATATGTGGAAATATGTTTTGGATAGGATGGAAATCAAGAAGTTTTCAAATTGGGTCTTTTCGGGAACATACAATTATTCTTTTAGCTAGAATATGAAAGTAAAAAAGCAACTGGAGTTCATGTCTACCCATACAAATCAGATATTATTATCTATTGTTATCCCATTGATCATTTCCATGCAGTCATTGATGTTGATCCAAGCCAACAAGTTCTGGGACTTTCCTAGAGACCCTGATAACATTTTACCTTTAATTAATGCATTGGATGGATGCCATATGGACCAGTAATTAAAAAGGTGCTACAATATTTGTTAATCTTTTAAGTTTTAACAGGTAACCTTAATTATATTAACCTAAAGCACACCTTGCAAGAAAATTTCATATTTATGGATTCATCTTCTATGTCTACTTGGATGGAAAAGAAATGGGCTGCTAGATTGTACTACTCAATTAGTTCTGGGTAGTTTTCCAATAGGAGTGTCTAATTGAATAAGAAATTCCACCATTTCCTTCATAAATACTACGGTATTACCTTCATCTAATTCAAAATAAAGTGAAATTTGCAATTTCATTCAAGATGCATTATGTGTGGACTTGGAGAAAGTGTCCCTGACACTTGGCATTCCTACTGAAAAACAAAATTTTAGTTCTATGCCTTAGTTGGCAAACAGTGAGCCCATAATAATGATTTTGAGAGATCCTTGCATACTAATATTACCTATTCATTATATGCAATCAATGTTTGGATGAAATATTGATCACGCCTAAACTTCTGTAATGAATTCCAGTTCTAAAAAACATATATAGTTTCATGGGCCCCTCTTGATGTTTTTCTACTTGGTCATAAACAATGGTAACAATAGTTAAGAACACTCATAATGAATTCACACATATCTATAAGCAGAGTTGTTAACTCAAAGCAATGTTGAATATCAATAGAACAATTGGATAATAGGTATGATAAAAAATACACATATCTTCCTGATGTTTTGACTTATAAGTCAAAACTATAGCAAAATCCTGACACCAAAAGCATGCATAATAGATGTAATATTTTTATAAATCCAAAGATGTAAAATCAATATAATCAAGCAAGTCACGAGTCATAAACTCATTAATTTGATGGTTTCCCTACCTTGCATGATAAAGAAATACTTTTGGGCATCCTCTACTAATTTGCAGATCCTATATTGATTGCCATAGGGTAGAGTAAAGAAATCTCTGTTGTAGGAGGGGTTTTTTTCCAAAGGTCTTATTCCTCATTTGTTCACATTTTCCCTCACCCATGCAGAGGATTTTGTAGGCTTAGAACATAGTGGCCCCTCTTGCCTATATTGTTTTTGGGACATGTGTATTCCTTATATTGGTCACATGGGTGGAAGTAGACAAGCTAGGATTTGGCCTGCTAGGGATAGCCCTAACAATGAGTTTGACTTGGTAGGTTCTAGTATATATTCTATAGCCCATACTGTAGGCATACATGGACGGGCTTCACCTTGAAGGCCTTCACAAGACTCTGGTCATACTTCAAGTTAACTCTAGCATCACCTGTTATGCTAATGTATGCCTTACTACTCTTTGCAGGATACACAAATTATCGTAATTATGTCTGGATGTTTACATATTAGTTTAGCCTATTTTGACAAGTTTTGTTTTGTTCTATACCTCATTCTGCAATTTGGAAATATGGTACATTGAAGTATTGGTGCTTGTATCGGGTTTGCTGCCAAATGCAGAGGTCGCTCTAGATTCCATTTCTGTTTGGTATGAGACTTTCCCATTTAGATATAACTAATTTAAGGCCAAACACAAGCTCCATGGCTATGCATTGTCCCAACTTAGTTAGACAACTATGCCAGTTAATAGATCTCTAATGTACCAGGTTTTGATCATATATGTAGCATGAATTATTACAACTGGGAGTTGATGGGAATGTTGGGCCTCAGTAGAGCTGCAAGGTATACATTTATAATTTATAGTCATATATTGTTTTATTGGGGCATCTTTATGGCTATTGCAGATTCTAGAAATATCTCAAAATCTAACCATCCAGAGAGGGTCAAACAATTGATCCCTCCTGACCTTGGTATTCTTGGATATTGGGAAAATCTACAAGCCACATAAGTTCAACAGTTTTATTGCAATACTGAACTTGATTTCTCATTGGAAAACATTATATAGCATGGTATACTTTTTTTTCCATTTGCTATATCTAAAAATTGCTCTTCTTTATTATTGTATTTATATTATTTGCAGTCTAAGAGTGGGTAATGAGCTAGGAGCCAAGAGACCTAAAACTGCAATATTTTTGGTTATAGTTGTGGTGGTCACTTGCTTCATAATAAGTGTCATACTTGCCACTGGGATTTTGGTACTGAAGAAAGAACTCACCATGGAATTTACAAGCATCACTGTGGTTATATGCTCATTCTATGCATTGATACCTTTGCTTACAATATCTGATCTCTTTAAATGGCACCCAACCCATTTTCTCAGGTTGGAATTTTCATATCAACAATTTATTTGTAGTAGAATGTTATAAAGCTGGTAGTTGATGTTTTCTATATTTAGGCTTATATTTTCATTGAAATTATAAAGGTATTGTGATTGCAAGGGTGGTAATTGGATGTGGATGGCAAGTTGTGGTGGCATACGTGAATTTGGTGACATACTATCTTATTGGTCTACCAGTTGGAATTGCTTTAGGATTGAAGACCAGTAGAGGATGCCCATAAGTATTGCAGTGATAAGCCCAATTTATAAGATATGAATACGTGCACTCTTCCCTCAAAATCCCTGTCAGAACAGTTGGATGACCTTGCCTCAAGGAGGGCAGAGGCTCAATGAGGCCTTGTCTATGGAATATCGAAGAATACCAAGTACAAGCTCTTCATTTAGAGACTCCCAGCCCTTATCCAGAGCACTAGTTCCAACATCAAAATACTTGTGAATAGTAAAGGTACTCGTGACCCTTCACCCTCTAGGGCATCTCATCACAAGTGGATGTCAATTTGGTTGGCTGAGTAAGAACCTATTCTGAAGTGGTTACATCTGTGGCATATTTATCTCATTTCTCTATATCCAATAAAGTTATGGAACCCTTGTGAATTATTACGGACCTGAATGTGACTTGAATTTGGAATGGAA
>APFE031537463.1:69384-85707 GCA_000404065.3 Pinus taeda | reverse complement strand
TTGAGGTGAAGGTAAATAAGGTAGGGTGACTAGTATGGAAAAAAAAAATCGTGCCCAATAGAAGTGTTTACTAGGGGTGAGTTAGCAAGTTTGATAATATTAGTCTCTTTGGGTTGGCTATGGGACATGATAATGGGGAGGGATATACCTAAAATTGATAGTTTGAGAGGTGATGATGAGGTTGGTAGATAGGAGGACAAGCCAATAAAGGATACAATTGAGAGCACAAGAGAGGTCATAGAGACACTACCACTTTTTCCACTGATCTAAAAGAAACCAGGTAGAGAGGTAATGCCATCTTGGCTAGTGGTTAGATAAAGAGAGTACATGGAGCTTAGGGAGAAAATTGATTAGGACCACACTATGATGGATGAGAAAAAATATAGGTTAGAAGAGCACCATCCAAGTACAAACTATCTATACATCTAATATGTAGTTAGTATAGGTAATGTCATATTGGAATATTAGTAGACACACATTTGTGTTCCTGCTAAGAAAGATGACACCTACACTTGAGGATATAGACTAGATCATGGGTATAAAATGTAGATTCTTATCATTATATTAGGAAGGGTATGATGTCTTACATCCTTATAAGTATAGAGATTTTCATTGGAATGTGGTCAGGGAAATGCAACAACCTTCTACCTTGTAGAATTACTTTTGTTCCATCTTCTACTTTGTAGAAGTTCTTTTTCCCAAGCCAGTTGGACTCATTAGCATTGCATAAGTTTCAAACTTTAGTGGTGCCATATTTGACTAGTATCCTTTACAAATTATCGATGCTAGGATTATCACAAGTTGGAGAGAGAATGCCATAAAGGGAGAACTTAGAAATTTTGTGAGAGTTTTGCCTGGAGAGATTCACTACTTGGGCTTCTTGGAATCCTTACCAGTTTTGGACTTTCACTTAATCTTAACATGATGATCTATAGGGTTGAAAGGCTTCTTTATAGGATGAAAAATTTCAACCCTAACCAATGATTTTCCATGTGAATCTTGGAAGAATTCTCCACCAACAACCCATTTTCATGCTCTGTCTCCGCTACCATCCATGTGATGATCATTTCCCTTTGTTTTAGGAATAAGAGTGGAAGAAATATTTTTGTAGAGGGACTCCTCCTATGCCAAGGTAAGGTAAACATATGGAGTCAAGTTTAAGCCTTAAACTTTGACAGCTAAATTAGAAAATGTGGTATTTTCCCATGTATAGGTAGATATCAGGGTACCATTTTGGGATGCTAAGTTTCTCCCAAGGAAATATAACGAAACCCTATTTTAGGTCCCTGTTTAATGTACATCGATAAAATTCCTTTTCTGATCCAAGAACTAGGGCGAAACTATGAAATTTCAACTTCAACAATGATATTCCTCGTGGCAGTTATTTTTCTAATTGAAGTAATACAACAAATGTTAATTTTGCAAAGCGTGTGTTCAAACTTTAGTCTCTCATTAATCCCATATAGTACTGTTTTGTTTCCAAACAAAATATACATTAATTTCATACGAACAAGATGCTTACAGCTAAGAATTAATACGAAGAGAGAAAAAATAGTACTTACAAGCTTCATCCACATTCATTGTTTTGGTAAAGTAGCGATTGCCTCACATGTTAATCCCAACGAGTGTGATGAGGCGTAACTAACCCACGATCCTTGCTAACAATTTTGCCATGGCTTCTTTCTACTCTCTACATCATATTGTGTGTCAAGGGTACTATGGAACCCCACCTCCAAGGGAAGACACATTCAGTACATGTCTGCAACCCAAAGAGTTGTAAAAATCAATAGCCTAATTTTTTTATTTAAAAAAAAAAAGATTTCATGGGCACCAGGGCTGTGAAGTTTCTCTCCTACCCAGTTTGGGTCAGTAGAGAATGGTATGAGACATTCTCGATCAATTATTCTTCTTCATGGTTCAGTAGAGCAGTGCAGGGCACTAATGGTAGAGATAGTACAATTTGGCAGATGGATCAGCGAATGGAGTTCTCCCTAGTTGAGAGGGAGTGTTAAAATGGGAAACTAGGGCCAAAATCCATGTGGGTCATCTTATTTATGGAAGCTGATACTTTTCTTGGATTCATTTCATCGAGAGGTGTAGGATTGATCCAAATATCATCCATTTCTGACAATTATTCATGGAGATATGAATTTATTTGTGTTATGGGACAATTCGTCAAGGTCGGATAGCAACCAGATTGCCCCCACCTGTGCTCAACGTTTTCGTATAAATAAAGGTGCCTTGAAGGTCATTTGCACACACACACTTCTTGTGATCTCTTCCTCTCCACTTCGCTCAGGTTTTGGTGGGAGGAGAGATCCTAAGAGACAATGCTGCCCTAATGGAGATGATGCCCTAAAACGTAGTCATGGAGATGATGCCCTAAAACACAGTCATGGAGATGATGCCCTAAACTGCAATCATGAAGATGCCACCTAAAACACAGTCATGGAACGAATGCCCTAATCCTATACATTGTTATGGAAGGGTTCCTAATACTCTACGCTATCATGGAGGACATCCCTTACCCTAACGCTACCTCGTGAAGAAGCCCTAACAAGAAGGGCAGCAGTGTAGCACTCAACAAGAGCTCATTGTAGGTGAAAGAGAACTTGATCAAGGGAGAAAAATTTTCTGTTGTAGATGTAGCAAAGAGGCAAAGATAATGAGGTAGTTTGGAGACTATTTTGAGGCTCATTGAAGGATATCCGAGCTATTGTTAGATGGTCGAAGAGCTGGCTTGAGGGCCGAGTTTGAACATAGGATAATGCAGGTCTGTGGGGAAGTTTTAAGGTGGGTTATCTATGTGTTTGTGTGGGCCATAGGTGTAGGAGGAGAGCTGTAGTAGGAAGGCTATTCGCTATGGATGTTATCTACAACAATCCTATATAAAATCTCTTAGAGGTATGACTTCAAACACATACATTATTTGGATTTGCTTGTATACCTATGATATATATATGTCTGCACTCTTTCATGGTTTTATTACAGTAAAGTTTCTAAGACATTCTCTTCATCATTGCTATTTTCTAGGTCATAGGCCATAGCACCATAGCTAGGACTACCTTGGTGTCTTAGTTTGAAGACAAAAGTATGATGATGCATCATAGTGCACAGTGATGGAATAGTGCAACATAGTGCACAATGATAGTGGTGCAGCACAATGATGCTTAGTATAGTATGATGCATAGTGTAGCATCATGATGAAAAGCATCATGTTGGGTAAAAATTGATGAAGTATAGCTTAGTGATGGTGCAACAAGGTGTAGATTGTGTAGCATGGTGTAGCTCAGTGATGAAGGACATGGTATGATGGTACAACATGGTGCAACATAGTGATAGGTACAACATGGTGATGGAGTCACCTTAGAGGATCAGTTGAAGCAACATGCCTTCAACTGAGTTCAGTTAAGCTACCTCATGTGTCACCTTCTTAGAGATGACCTTTGCTCTTATTATGACAAGCCAAAAGTTGACTTCTGATGTATATGTACTATCTTTTTCTCTTCTAAACTTTTGAAGAACATATAAGAAGAATTGATCAAGGGTTTCCCCACATTGGGGTTTTCCCTGGCTGGAACCAGATCTTGTATCCTCTTGTCTTGGCTTGTCTTCTAATGTTTATGTTTATGTTCTATCTGCAATTTACTATGATGTTGACGTGATTGCTAATCTAGAATAGATATTGAGCTAAATGGAAAATTTGAAATTAATTTCTCTTAGCATAGAACATAACAAAACTTAACAAAGTTTCTATTTTTTGAATGACACTCTTGATTTCGAGGGAGTGAGTTCTCATAAATAACATGATTTCCTTGGGCCAAATTTGATATATTTATTGGTTAGCAAAGTCAACTTTGACACATAGCTTTAAAAACCCATTCTACTTTCCTAAAAAAACCTAGAGCTCACATGAAAAGCCTAAGTATGAGTCTAGAAAAATCCAACCTCTTACTTGACCAAGAGCACCAAGGATTTCTCCTATGGTGTATTGATCATTAGTCTCTTAATTGACCAAGATCACCAAGGATTTCTCCTATGGTGTATTGATCAATAATTTGGACATGAGCTCAACTTTGATGAGTCTAGTGTATAACTCTCACTAATCTTTTTTAAGAGTGGAATATGTCAATATCTATCATATGCCACTAGAGAAGGAAATTTCAATGTAATGAAGAAAGATCTCCAACCCCCTTATCATTAGAAAACACTTATTTGATGTGACCCTACATCACTTGGTCTATGTGACACTATACCCTACATCACTGGATAAATGACACTTCAAGTGATACCTGTAGCCATTATTGCAGGGAAGTTAACTTTTAAAGTGATAATATATCTCTCTCTCTTTGTGTGTTTCGAGAGAAGTTGACCCTATCACTTAGATAATACTCAAGGTGTTGGGTCAATCCCAAGTGATACTTATAGCCATTATCGCAATGGCTATAGTAATAGTGAGTCTCTCTCTCTTGTTGCGTGTTTCCATAGAAGTTGACCCTATTGTTTGGATAGAAATCAAGGTGTTGAGTTTTTTACAAGTGATATTATAGCATATTACAACATTATCCTACTATGGGAAAAAAACAGGCTTAAAGGTTAAAAGTTGTTATGGTGATGAATTGTAACTGAACACTGAATTGATTGCATTACAACAATGAAGAGAAGACATAAGTAGGTGATAAGCGTATAGATGAAGTTATAGCATTGACAAGGTTGACATAACAAATGGTTATTTTGATTATTTGAAGGTTAGCGTTTCATTTCATTAAAATGATACTGCGAATTCCAAAAACAACAACATGAGATAGGATTAGTGCATGGAATCCACCACCCCAAACACCTTCATTTAAGGATAAGTTCAATATATCAGTGGACTAATCATCATGCGAGCTAGTCTTAAGTCCAACAGATGCATGAAATCATGATTAACACCTCTAATAGGGTATTTATAGATTTTCATATAGGCTATTATGCCTTATTCGAGTGCATTGGGTTTACTTTTGTTTTACAATTTGATTGCATCAAGACAAGCTTGAAGGGTTAATAAAACTGGAGAGTTTATAAGTGTGAAAAAGGTGTTGCCCACTCTAGTTGGATAATTACACATCATATAACTTGTTGAACTAGAATAAAATATACCTATAATGGTATTTTGTTCCAGTAAGTACTCTGCTCAATGAATAAGTGCTAGAAGAATCAAAATATGACATTTTTCTTAGCATACTTGGTACCTCCAAATGAAATTGCTAGAATCAAAATATTACATTTTTCTCAGCATAATCAGTACCTCCAAATGAAATTTCTATCGATACTTTCAACTCCACCATCACATACTTCCAAATGAAAATTCTACTAATCATGGTTCTGGACGTCATCGTCCCTTAAATGTTTGCAGTTTTATGTGAGATGCACTGACCAAAGTTCATATGAAGATGTTAGGTAGCTTCGAGGAGTCTTAGATCCCACTGGCACCAACATTAGCCACAACTCCATTGCCAGAGATAAAATCAATTTCCTTGGAGTTGAATTTGGGTTGTCAAGCTAAAGCATTCAGAGTTGAAGTTGAGTTGTCAAGCTAAAGTAGAGGAGAGGTTGTGCACCCTGCTAAGAAGTTTGGAGTTGCAACTAAACTTGAAGGTAGCCATTGAGTTTTATCAGGAGAAGAATAAGAAGACTAACAAGTGTCTTATTCCTTATACACCACACTAACATGCCCATAGCCATATGGGCCTCTTTAATGTTTCCATGGGTATAGTTAGTGTTTCCATGGTTATAGGTATCATTTAATGTTTATAAATTAATGCTAGAATTAGTTTCAAATCTTGGAAATACAAATAAAAAAATGCATGGAACAAAGATATTGTATGAATAATATCAATGATATGGTTTTCTTTCCTTGGGAAGAAGCCAAATAAGACCATCAATTATATTATTGGTCCTCAAAGTTAAATTGATAAATTTATAGGTTGAGAACAATGGTCATTTTATGAATAGGGTAAAGTTCATAAAAAATTGGATTAATATGCACAAGTACTAATTCTAACTAGTAAAATCAATTACTACAGTCTCATCTTTTAGACAGCAAGTAATAATAAGAAAAATACTCCCATCTTCATGTCTCATAGATTAAGGTCCAAAATCTAAAGAGAGACTATTAACTATAATGAATAAATGAAAGCCATTGCTCCTTCCAAGTAGATGTCAAATATATGAACATAAATAGCATTATGAGATTTTAACATGATAGATTAGAATGACCTAAAATGTTTAATTCAATCTAAAGAGAAACTTTTGTTTATTACAAGTATTCAAGCCTAGGAAAGGTTCCTCGGAAACTGTTACAGAGGCTTATCACTTCACACACAACAAGATAATATTTAAATCTACTATTCAATCATCTGACTGAAAAAATACATGGAAAATTAATAACAAAATGTTATAGTTGATGATATCAAGTTAATCATGGCTGCATAAAAATAAATTTGCATTTTGACCTACAAACATGCAAGTTTCAGTGCTCATGATAAATAATAATGCACAATAAAAGGACAAAATGCCATCTATTGACAATTGTGAAATATCCCACTCCTCTAAATTTTATCTCCATATAGTACTTCCAGATTGAGGTGTCTAAACCTTCAGTAAAACTTTTAAACTACTGAAATGTCAATATCCAAGAACTAACTCCAACATAGCTAATATAACTTGAAACAACCATACAAACTGGAAATGCCTAGGTCAGTCATGCCCTTCATTGTTTCCATGATTTTTCTCTTGCAAATTTAACAAAAACTATCAAAATAGCCTAGTCAAGAAAAGGCCAATATATAAACTCAACATTGGATTTATTTAGAAATTCCAACACACTTTGGTTCAGACTGCATAATCCATAATTAACTCCAATACACAACATGCAGAACCTGTCTATTAAACATTATTTGGCAATGTGCTCAGATAATACATGTGTTTTTAATATAACACAGGCCTAACATAACTCCACCAAATATACTATTGGCCAAAGATGAAATTGGAGGAACAAAAATTAGTTAGAAATTGCAGAATTTGTCAACTTTCTAAAGGAAAGAGTCAAAGCACTGTATTATACACTCCTTTTCCCATTCTTGATAGGACATGGCATGTTATTAGCATGGATTTTGAGCTTGGATTTCCAAAGACTCAAAAGGGCAGTGATTCCATTTTTGTTGTAATTGATAGATTTTCCAAAATGTCTCATTTTATTCTATGTTTTAAGACAAGTGATGCTTCTCATATTGCTAATTTGTTTTCTTAAAAAGTGGTTAGGTTGCATGGCATCTCAAGGAGCATTGTTTCAGACGAAGATATAAGATTCTTAGGCCATTTTTGGAGGACCCTGTGGAAGAAGCTTGGGGCGAAGTTGGCTTTCAGCTTAGCCAACCATCCACAAACTGATGGACAAACTGAGGTAGTGAACAAGAGTCTTGGTAATATCTTAAGAAGCTTGGTAGGAGACCACCCAAAGCAATGGGATCAGGTCCTAGAACAGGAATAATTTGCCTATAATGACTCTTTTATTATAAGTACAGGCTAGAGCCCTTTCTAGATTGTGTATGACATGAATCCTAATGAATTTCTAAACTTAGGAATCTAGGGAAATCAAAAGAAAGAAGTGCCGCTAGGGAAGAGTTTGTAGAAGCAATGCAGGAAATTCACAGGCAAGTCAAGCATAAACTGCAGGAAACAATGATGAAGCATAAAGTCTAGGCATATTTGAGGAAAAAGGAGCAAATTTTTGAGGTTGGAGACATGGTGCTAGCTCACCTCAGGAAGGAAAGGTTTCCAAAATGTGAATACAACAAACTAAAATGGAAAAAGATTGGTCCCTGCAAGATGTTGAGGAAATTTTCTAATAATGCATATGAATTAGAATTGCCTCCAGGATTGGGAATTTCCCCTATTATTAATGTTTCAGACCTCTATAAATATTCAGAACCTTCAATATCAACAACAAACAGTAGTCATCGATAAATTGGGAAAATCAGTTGCTTTCAAAAAAGCTTTTGCAACCTGGAAAAAATCTTAGATAACAGGATCATTAAGGAAACCAGAGGAAAGAAGTACTATGAGTACTTAGTGAAGTGGATGGACCATCCAATGGAGGATTCCACTTGGATGACTGCCACACTTATATAGAAAAGTGGAAAGTCCATTAATGAACTCATGTCAGGAGCCATGAACATTTTTCAGCCTCAAGATTATTGTTCATTTCAAAGGAACATGTGGTCAAACTTTACTAGAGGGGTTGGACCCTTTTGAGTTTTGTTATCAGATTAGGAATTTTAATGAATATGGAATGTAATAAGCCCTGATTAGCTATTTAGAAATTTATTAGTATTAATTAATGGCCTTTTTCTTATTAGTCCATGTAATGAGCAGAACAAGGCTTAAATTAGCTTCTATTAGTGAAGTTGGTGAATAGATCCATGTTTTTAGGATCTGCACATAAAAATGGATGTAATTTCCTTGTTATTGTGAAAATGGTAATAAAATTACCTCCATAGCTCACTCGGAGCATCGAGAGGTCCAGTGTGGAATCTTGTGGAAGAGCTTATCTCGTTTGTGTGTGATGTGTATTTTGTGCATCCCTTGAAGGTTCAGTTCAGTTTTTCTATGCATAATAGTGTTGCTATAATGTGTTTCCCTATAGCGCAGAGGTTCTTTTATTTTCTCTATTAGATTATACCCCGCAAGTTATAGTTGGCCAGGGATAAATTTCTTCAATGGATGTGTGCATGATTTCAAGCAAGAGACATGTTAAACTTGATCGAAATTTCCTTTTTTTTTATTACTTCAAAGCAAGGTTGACAGAGGAACGCATCCCTAGAATATTTTCGAAACACTAGTCATTGGAATGGCATACAATTTTCTATACATCATTTACGGGGTTGTTGTTTGAGTGGGTTAATTGCCCAAACAGTAAGTTGGAGCGAGACATAAAGGAGTTCCTCGGAGGTTTCAGAACCTTTTGAAGAGATGAGGTTCAAAGCCATGATGGCTTTGCATTGGGGGATTAAATCAGAAAGGGCGTTGGTTTGCATCAACTACACTCTATGTCAAATGCCCTAGCTTCTACACCATAACCTGTTATTTCTCTACAGACTATGCCACATTAAACACACTATTATTTTTCAAATTTAATGAAAGAACTTCAAAGAAAAAAAATCTTCTACAAAATATTTTCACAACCAACCTGATTTAAAATGAAGCTCTTCCCTTGACATGCTGCGCATAGCCGCAGATGGAAACAACACTGAGAGGGCCTTTCATGGGGTACAGAGTGGCGACAGCCTCGAGGTCCATTCTAAACTTGACCTTATCATCGAATTAGACCAGCCAGAGGGAACTGGCTAGCCTAGTTAGAGACGCGACCGTGGAAGTCGAAGGACTTGCTGGAGAGAGATCACCTTCTTTCTACTAACCGGTGGCCTCGTCAAAGTTCAAAACCCTAACATATGCATCATCTTAGCAGGATATAATAGACAGGAAGAGGCGCACCCACTCTGCTCCGCTCGTTCAGATTCAAATGTGAGATTGGTTGAGAATGATATGAATACAAAAGGTTCAATGGGAGTGGTGTGTTTTAGTTGCTGACATATGAAATCAATTGCAAGACTTCGAATTTTCATAGAGTTGACGGGTGCACAACAACAAATTAATTGCAGAAGCGAATGGTTTCCACGGAGGGGATCATAGGGAAAATATGTTAGAGTGTCATGATTTTAGCACTTGAAGGAAACATTTCAAAGTTTTAAGAAGTGAAGATACATCCCAAAACAAAAATGAATGTTTTTCTCGGCCAGGGTATATAAATTTAAGAGGTTTGTACTTTTTTCCGTGAATTTCTACTTTTAGTTTTTATATATTAAATTTTAATTTTTATTTGATATAAAAACAAGAATTAAAAGGATATTATGAATAATCTTTAATAGTAAAGAAGATATATATAATTATAATATTATTTTTTTGATAATTAAGATTTTTTTACTTTTTTATCTAAATAAGAAAACAAGCGAAGTTTTTAATATTTTTAAAGAGATATCTTTTATATATTACAGGGGAAGAAGAGAGTGTCTGTAAATAAAATTATGCAAAAGATATTGCCTTAAAAAAATTTAACATGGAAAAATTACATATCAATTATAATTCAGATTTAAAATTAAAATTATAAAACATTTGGGTGATCATATTGGTAAGGAATATACATTATTTTTGAGTATAAAATTGAGAAAATATTTTTGACAATAGAATGATTACTTTGTAGTTTACATATATGCATAAGATTAAAGTGATCTAATTTAATTTTATTAAACGAAAATTTACATATGTATAAATTTTACACAAAACTTTAGTAGATTTATGAGTTAAGAGATAGATATATATAAACATTTGTAATAATTATATTATTATTATAATATTAACATCTCTCTCTTCTCTTATATATAATATAATATATAATTCATTATATAATAATATATATATATAATAATATATATTAAACATTTATAAAACATATAGAATATATAGATATAATACGAATGATATTTTCTTTGATATAGTTTATAATGTGTTTTAATTTAATTTTTTAATGTGATATGCGTAGCAAAAATTATATATACAAACTCTGGATATATGTTGAGGTCCCATTTATCTGTGGATGATGGACTATCTTTAAGGCATATTCCTTGAAGCTTCACATTCTCAAGAGGGTGGTAAAGAGATGGGAGCGAGAAAAAATGGTTGCACGTCGAAAAGAGCTGGAGGAGATTGAGGCAAAGATGGTTCACATAAATTACTTTACTCGATGTCGAGTTTATTTCACGGGTACACATTTCTCATAAATGATACATCCTTAGACTACATGAGGAGACATGGTGACTAAAAAGCCATGTTATATGGTTAAAAGCGGGGAACAAAAACACTCATTTTTTCTAGAGGTATGCTACAATGTGCAGGGACAAAAACACTATTGGGAAGGTTGTACTAGTTTGGGAAACTATCTACATTTGAAATCCATCAAGCCTGAGAACTCTTCATCATTTAAGGTGCATCGTTGGCTCGATCAAGGTTCTTCCAGAGATGCATTTCACTATGAGGATCCAATCAAGCATGTGATACATGTAGTTGGAGGAATGGTTACATGTATTACATTCTCTTTTTTCATGTCATTGATGGATATCCTTGTTATTATGTTAAAACTAGGGCCCGAGACCATGTGGATGAAGGATTTGAGAAAAAAGGGAACTTTGCAAGATAAACACCCAACTTGAGATCATGCTATGTAGCACTAAGTTACACATGGGTTTGGTCAAAGGCCCACTTAATTCTTCAGGTCAGACATCCTCTTTAAGGAGGTAGTTGGGGGACGTTGCAAGTGAGAAGGGGTGAGAAATAACACTAATGGAAGAGCTTCCATGTATTTGAAGGTGTGTTTCCCCATCATGTAGAAATTTTTGGGGGTAAGGACACATTTTTACATATTTGGAGGCATATTTCATGTTTTGAGGTATTTGGGGTAAAGTACATTAAAAAAATTCAACCCTAGGTGACTATTATCCATATGATCCTAGTTAAATATATAAATTGATAAATTTAATATAATGTAGAAATTACTTTCAAATCATAATATCAATTACACAATAAATAAAAATCTAAGCGGTGGAAGAATAAAAGAGTTTTGTAGATACATAAGTAATTTTTTTCTCAAAATCATCTTTGCATACCTCAAGGAAACCTCTACAAGTTACCAAAATAAAAATTGCGTGGTCATCATAATCATGTCTAAATGAGGTATACGATCTACACAAAAAAAACAAAGGTAGAAGTTGTACAATTGTTGTATTGCTCCATATGGCCATACATATGCATACGATTGTATTGATTCTTTGTACAATTTCGTTTAAACCTATTGAAAACATGTAGGTTCATCCTTATTGTGCATTGTTTTCTCTCAGTTGTTCAATGTGAGCAATACTTCTCTATCTTATCCTATTTATGCTTTTTTGAAACATGTATAAGTTTTATCTTGCACTAAATTTCTCAATGTACATATTGTTCGAGACCTTTTCTTCATGTCTAGAAGAAATTTTGCATGAGGAGATACCATGTGGTTGTTGACATAATCAAATCCTCAGATGAATATTAAATTCATGATTTAAAAGGATTTCATGAAATATAAAGTGGCAAGTGGAAATATGGACCCATTTTATTCATTTAAAAGACAAAAGGAAGTGCTCCACTTGAGGAGGATTGGGGCCTTGAAAATAACCATGAAGAAAATAGCACAAGGCCACCAATAGAGTCACCATAGAATAACTGAGAGCATATTTGATAGGAAACAAACGATCATGAAGCCCTAACCATGGCCACCTTAATGCAAGCCAACAACCCACACTAGCATATAAGCAGAGAAAAAGGTGTTGAGAATTTAACAAGGTAGTAACTATGTTAATTCTCTTTAACTTGATAATTGTCTATGTTACATTTTTCCTTATTATATTTGTTTCTTATTATTCAAGTGTGAGATACATCAAATAGCTACCAAAACAACAAGAAAAATGGCATAGTATATAGATTGCAAAATAGGGCCAAAACCCCTCCTCTTGAGGGGAAAACCCTTAAATATCTTCTCTTCTTATAGATTCTTCAATTGACGAATACCATGACCTAGTGAATTAGACGAACCCTCCAATATCAAGATCAACTTGGCCTCCTATTGCAAGGACTCTGAAGTCCTATTGAAAATCCAAAAGCTTGTCTCCTAATAACTATTGCAACTGGTGTTGCTCTTCTGTGAGACTTCAATCTCCCTCGTATAGCCTTCCATTCCCTTCACTTTCCTTGCCTTGATATTTAGAGCTAGTGAGATGCCCTAAGTGACCTTCGCTTGCCTTTCCTTCTCTCTTTCCTTCAAGATCGAACCAGAGATAGTTCCAGTGAAAAAACCCTAACTTCGACTTTCACAAGAGAGAGAGAACTATCCCAAGCACTTCGACTTCTTCAACTTCCTTTTCATTCCTCCTTTCTTTGACCTTTATTCTTCCTCTTATTTGCATAGAATTAGATGAGTGAGTGTGTCTAATGAAGGACGAGTTCCTCTCTGTATATAGGATCTTTCAAGGGTAGGCATGGCTCTTCATGTAGGCTAACTTGATAGATTCTAGATTGACTTGATCTTAGAGGTATTTTAACACTTTAAAAACAAAATACATTTTCTTTACCAAATACAAGGAATACCTTTTACGATGTAATTATTTCACAAATTTCAAAAAATTAAAAATTACCCATGAAATACATTACAAAAGATATTTATTACACAAAATATGAAAAAAAAATGTCATAACAACTTTCAGTTTGATTGCCAATTCAATCTATTGGAAAAGTATAAAAAATTCCAAAATTAATGGCACTCAATAGGGTAGAAAAACTTATAAAAAAATAGATTCAAAGGTACATCTCGATGCAAGTCTTGAAATATAATTAATAAGTTTTGATTAATACATGGCGTTAACAACATTCTCTGCAGAGTTTTCTAGAATTCGTTAATATTTGCTTCAACCAATGTATCAAGCAAAGAAAACATGCCCGAAGATAGCAAGGGAGTATTTTAACAAGCTACAATATGATCTTAATAAAAGGGGAAACATTTAGAAGCACATGCCAAAATCCGTGAATTGCTTATTGGGAAGATGTAAGAATCGTCCCTTTATGGAGTGTTGTCTATTTTGTGAAACCGTAGTACTAAGGGGTGTCTCATCACAATGTTGCATGTGACCTCTTTAACAAATTTTCCAACATAGACCAATATAACCCATTTCTTTGTGTTTATTAATTAACAATACTCCTTTATGGAGAAAATTCGGATTCAAATTTAAATCACGTGAAACCCAAGGTAGAAAATCCCTTCTACCGTGGTTTCTAGAATAAATGATTATGTTTCCCAAAGAAAAACACCATGATCAATTAAATATTCAACATTAATAAAAATAAGCAACTTTTAATGCATATTTTTATGGAATAAGAATGTGGGTTTCCTAAATGTATTTAAATATTTTTTAGGCTTAATGGTTAGGATTCAGGGCTTTTTAATTAAATAAATAGTGAGGATTTCATATTAAAGAATAGGTGAGGATTTCTTATTACTTATTATTTTTTTTGTCATAGAAAATGAAGAGGTAGATTTAACTAAAACCCTAATTTTGCATCTTATTTTATGAGTTAATAAAATAAATAATGTTGTTGTTTTTTCATGAGGTCAGGTTTGAATGGTGTGGGGACACTCCACTTACTAGGGTCATGACTAGGTTTCTATTCACATGATGGTTAATTTTGTTTTGATGTCTCCCCTCTAAGCCGAAGGTGATCTTACCCAATTATTCCCAAGATGAATCTCAGTAGTAGGACCACCATAGACATTGTATCCAAGTCAACAAAATATGTGTATCTCAACGTATCTTGGTCGTGTAAAATGTATCAGTCTTCCCAATTCTTGTTATTACAAATGTTTTATTTGTCTCTAGCTCTATTTATTTAATTGTATGTGTTTATGGTAATAGAATAAGTTATATGCATTACTTTCAATCTGTAACTAGCTCCATTGATAATATGCATGATGCAGTTTGCAACATTAATAATCATACGTAGAATGTAGGTTTAGATAATACACATGATCAAGATGTAGGTTATTCGCATAGCGCAGATGACAGCAACAATCAGGGTTTAGATAATACAAGGATTGATTCTAACAAAAACCTGGATAATACACATAAAGCAGGCACCATTGACAACAATCTAGACAACATTTGCATTGGTAGTACGCAAAATCATGTTTTAGACAACGGGAATGGAAACATTAAACATTATTTAGTGGTCAGAAGTAATGCGCTTAACGTTGGTGGCAATGGAAACTGTTTAGACAACGATTAAATCAATAATAGTACAGATGTCAGCAACAATTAGGGTTTAGATAATACGCATAATTAGTATTTAGACAAAGGTAATACCAACACCAGAATTAACAACAACAATTAGGGTTTAGACAACGGTTTCTAGAATGGAAGAAGTCAGTCTTCAGCAAACACCTCTGAGACAAAAGTAAAAGGAAAAGTGGTCAATCTGCCTTCCCAAGAATTAGATCCTAAAGTCATTAATGTCCTCAGCAAAGGTTTGGGGTTTGCGATTGCTCCTAAAAACCTTCCTATTGAGAATACGATATGTAGCATAGAGGATGGGATTAATAACCTTCCTTTGGAAGATAAGGAAACATTAAGACACGAGTTTTCTATCATTATGAGAAAAGCCAAAGCTCCCAAAAGCAACTTGAGTAAAGAAGAACAAAAAGCCTTCAAATCTGTGTAGAACAATGATAAATTGTGGTTCTTAATGCAGATAAGGGAGGAGCAGTGGTGATCTTGGATAGAAAATACTATGTATGCAAAATGAATGAACACCTTAGATGTGGCAGTTATAAGAAGTTGAGCAATAATCCCATTGCCAAGATTATGAAGGATGTAAAAAAAAAGACAATTTCAGATTCCAACCTTGAGGATAAATTAAAGAAGAAATTAATTATTTCCTGTGAAACTATCCCAAGAATTTGTGGGTTACCTAAGATCCATAAAGGAGGGGTTCCTCTTGGACCAATAGTTAATACCATTGGTTCCCCAATCTATGAACTCGCTAAGTATGTTGCTAAAATCCTTAAGCCGCTTGTCGGAAATACTGATTCCTTCATCAAAGACTCCCGTGATTTTGTGAATCTTATTAAAAATGAGAGGATAGAACATGATGACATACTTGTTAGCTTTGACGTAGTATCCTTATTCACCAATATTCCTCTTGATAAAGCCATTCATGTTATAAAATACGTTACTGATCCAGGAACTGCAAAATTGGACGAAATTAGCCCGAGGTCAACTTTTTTCACCTTCCAAGGAATATTTTATAAGCAGACATCTAGTGTGGCAATGGGATCACCCCTTTCGCCAATCATGGCCAACTTATACATGGAATACTTTGGAAAGAAATCCATTGAATCATACCCTTTAAAGCTATCCTGTTGGAAGCGATTCATCGATGATACCAATATAAAATGGACACATGGTGAAACAGAGCTTGACAAGTTTTTTATTCACCTAAATTCTATCTCTCCAGAAATAAAATTACTATGGAGCTAGAAGAAAACATGAGCATCCCATTTTTAGATGTTCTCATCATCGAAAAAGAGGATGGCTCTTTAGAGCATAAGGTTTTTCGAAAGTCAGCCCACATAGAAAGCTACCTCCACGC
>APFE031537463.1:32408-65640 GCA_000404065.3 Pinus taeda | reverse complement strand
ATCCCTTGTGTTTATTAACCCCAAACATTTATAATATTAATCCCTCGTGTTTTTTAATCTATTCAGATTATAATATTTATAATCCCTCACATTTATTTTAGGGTTAATAATATTTATGCTAGGGTTTATATACCTTCGGTTTATATCTTTTATCTCTTGGATTTATTACTCCCTTGGGTTTATAATATGAATCCCTTGATTTATTGATCTTAGGGTTCATATTGCTAGGGTTTTAGTATTATTCAACAATGGTCAACCATTGTGCAATGTCACATTGTGACAAGGATTGTCTCAATATAAAATCGTCCTTGATCAACCATGTTTATTTTAGTGTTTTTAATATTTGTCTTAGGGTTTACATACATTGGGTTTATAATATTATTCCCTTAGGTTCATAATCACTTGTGGTTTTAATATTAATCCCTTGGGTTTATTAATCCCTTCGGTTTATTATTCCTTTGGGTTTATAATATCATTCCCATGGGTTTATTATTCCCTTAGGTTTATTATTGATCTAGGTGTAGGTGTGACGAAGGATCCTTCCAAGACCTTTTACTTTCGTGATGTGTTAATTTGCTTTTTTTTTTAAAGAACATAAATGGATACATCTACATGCTGTAAAGAAGAGGAACATATCAATCATCAGCACATGAAAACATAAGCTGTTGATAATGGAGTTCATCTAGGAGGGACTACATCTCCAGGCCCCAGTGTAAAGATGGTGTAGGCCACTGCATTAAGTGTTGTCAACAATGATGATGTACATAAGAGATGATGTCACTATCATACAAGGAAAATTCCCTCATGCAGGAGTGGCTCCAAGAGATGTTCCACTATAGAAACTCTCAGTCAAAATATTCCTATTAGTATGACACAAACTCATGCATGATGAGCATCCCTCCAACATGGAATAAAAGGTATCTCAATGCAAACATACGTGACGACAATATGAGTATCACTCATGCATGATGAGCATCTCGCCAACATGGCATAAAAAAAATCTTAATGCAAACATACATGACGACAATATGAGTATCCCATCAACATACAACAAAGGGATCTCAAAATATAACATGATGAATCATGACAACAAGTACATCACATAGATGATTCCACATCACATTAAGTAGGAATCATGAAAACGAGGAAGAAACAAGACCCCACATAAAGCATCAATAGGGATCTGTGCAACACAATGCATCAAGAAGAAGTACATGAACACACTGCATATAATTCACAACCAGGGGCCATCTAAAGAAGCAGATGTCAAATTGTTGAAGTTGCTCGGACCATCGATCTCACGACCTTGAATCGCATGAAAATGGTTGTTCGCACATGAATGTTGACACCTACATTCCACTTAGAAAAGTGGCCGAAAAATAGAATGAGCAAATGAAAAATATGAACACACCATTAGATTTCTGAAGTCGAATAGTGAAAAACCGACTGTCCAATTTTTGAATTTTGAGAAATTGAGAATATGGGGCTCAAGGAATCTTTTAGATTCCCCCTAGATTCCTCAAAGATTCCCTCCTCTGGCTCCTCTGCAAATCGAAAACTCATATCAGGAAACTCACTATGCCATTGGGTCCATGTCGCTGAGAGGTGTAAGAATGACATAAAATTCATCTAATTTGGACACTGCAAATATTTCACCCTCCTGGATATTTTGCTCACTCATGGTTCCACCTGCATTAAAAATTAATTAAAAAAAATTCCGCCTCATTTTTTGTGCCCACTCCTGGTTCCTCCCTCTGCCTAGGCGCATTCTGCAAATGAGGGTTTATATATAATTTTTTCGGCAGGGTTTACAAAAAGCACCATTGGTGCATTGATAAATTTGGAAAAATCGTTGAGGAGGGGTTGGGGGATCAAATCCCACTCCCTTTTTATGGCATGGAATGGTTATATTATTTTAATTGGGAGGTGGGTCCGCTGGTTTGGTGGCCCTCTCCCCTAACCTCTGCTGTAATTTATGTTGGTACGAGGGTGAGGTGGAGGGGTGCCAGGATTGACAACCCGTGCCCCACCACATTTATATGTTATCATTGTGTGGCTCCAGGGGTGGTGGGGTCATGGCTTCCCACCCCTAATTTAAAATTATGTTCACAGTGGCTGAGGGAGGCATGGGGTGGTGGGGGTGGTGGCCCACCACTTCCCCTTTCTTTTATAGTTTTCTGTAAACTTTTACACATATAGTCCCTTTACCAATTTATGAAATTTTGATCGTAGGAGTCATTCTAATGAGGCCACAATTTTGCATGGAATCCGGCTAGAGTTGGTTGATTTCGTTTGCTGGGAAAATTCCAATTTGTGTATTCATTAATCCTACCGAGTCAGCAAAAGTCAACCCAACTTTGAATACCTCTATCTTCCTCATCCGGACTTGGATTGATGAACCATTCGCACCACCACGACCATGACAACAATATATTTAACATGAATCTAGTTCGAGCATAATCCAAACACTTTGATTTTTGATCAATCACAAGCCCTCTTTGTCATATGTGTGTCTCTGGAGCCACCTGGACCAATCCTTCCCACTGAGGAGATTGTGGTCCTTCAAAAGCATGAAAAATAATCTGCAACTTCTCTGTACCTTGTCTACACCACAAGTGACCTGAAAGGCCTCACTTCCATCTCCTTCACCTTTATTCTTCAGAGCGTTAAGCGATGAGCCAACACCTGCAACCTATATAGCCTATAGTACATTGTTTTGCAAATTACATGCTTAAATTTCTAGCCAACTAATGACCCAAACATCCCACACTTGCCATGAGTTTATAACACATACTCAGTGGTCAAGTTTACAACAAGATGGACGCAATACTCCAGCTATGAAAACAAGGCCAACATAACATTGTTGCTTCAACAAGTAATGGAAAAGACATCATCACTGCAACACATGATTTACAAAGATAAGGCCGAACATGATTTTCTTTCGACAAGTGATGGAAACACGGCATCACTTTCAGAGTTTAAAATGCAGCTCAAAATAAGACCAGATATCATTGTTGTTGAACAAGTGATGGAAAACACATCATCACTTTTACATTTTAAAATGCGACAAATGGTTTAAAAAAGCATGGCCAGGAAACGACAACATGTTTAGAAACCATTTTTCACTTATCAATGTGAACGAGTCACCTCCTTGTGGCAGTTTTTCTTGTCGAACAACTGCTTCACTTGGTTCACACACCGACGCTTTATCTTTAAGGCGCTACTCTGGATGGAGCCTCCAACAAGTGGCTCTTTGATGACCACTTCTGTCACAATGACTATAGTGGGTAGTCTTCCTCCAGATTTTCTTAACATGTTTCTTTTCCTACTATTGAGGGGGTCTTTCACACCTCATCCTTTTGTGTGCCGCCATTCTTTTCCAACACTTAGAAAATGTATGGTTATGTAATCCACAAAAGGTACATGTTTTTCGATTCCATGTTTTATGTTAATGATTATAATTGAAATGAACATTCGAATGTCGACACTTGTTATACCTTTCCTTGTTGTCTCTAGTGTAAGTATGGCAATGATATCTTGCCCCAGCTCTTTCCCTGCAATGGAAACTGCCATGAGATGATGGGGATGTGTTCCCATCATTCTCTTTCCTCGAATATTTCAACGATGTCTCGGAAGGATTTGACACCTTCGAGCATTCTCCTTTGGTGTATCTCGGGCCTGCAAATTGAGGTCTTTGCATAACCTCCAATGGTTGAGTTATGCCTTGGTTATTAACACCAAGTTTTTCTTCCTCCTCATGCCTCGTCCTAGAAAGGAGCCTCTTGTTTGTCCCCGTAATTGGGATCTCCACATCTCCAACAGAAATCATACTATGTGAAGATGAAACCGAAAGGAAATCAACATCTTTTACCTCCTCTGTCGATTTGGAAAGAACTAATGAGGTTTTCTCATCCTCTATTGTTGGTGGTTCGCTAGCTGTCTCAACGCATTCCCCAACTTCCTTTTTGACATACCCAATTCCTTCTTGACGGGGTAATTCTTCTACTTTGATGGGGTTGACAATGCCTTGGTCATTAATGCCTAACCATTTTCCTTCATACCCCATTCTCTTCAACAGTTTGGAGATAATTCCTGTGGTATGATTTTCAAAAATAGTGAAATCATCATCAAGAAACATACATGAATTTGTAGAATTAGATTTTACCTCACATGGGTCATGCTGTAGCTTTTCCAAGGCCTCTTCCTTTGCTTGTAGCTGTCGTAGCAAACTTTGTTTTTCCTCTTTCTCTTCATGTAGACGCATCTTCAATTCAATGTTATCTGTTTGAAGACTTTGGTTTTTGTGCTTTAGTTCTTCCAGGGCCTCTTCTGTGGTTCATAATTGAAGCTACAATTTCTCCTTTTCCTCTGTCTCTTTCTATGGAGTTTCAAACATTACTTCCACTCCTTTGGAAATTTTGAGCATGGTCTCTTACATCACCTTTTCATCGTATGTCACTACACGTTCCATTGCTCACGTTCCAATTCACATCAATGCAAAGACCGCTCTGATACCACTGGATCCAGGTCCAAGTGTGACGAAGGACCTTTCCAAGACCTTTTATTTTCGTGATGTGTTGATTTGCATTTTTTTTCAAAGAACATAAATGAATACATCTACATGCTGTAAAGAAGAGGAACATATCAATCATCAGCACATGAAAACATAAGCCGTTGATAACGAGTTCATCCAGGAGGGACTACATCTTCGGGCCCCAGTGTCAATATGGTGTAGGCCTCTCCATTAAGTGCTGTCAATAGTGATGATGTACATAAGAGATGATGTCACTATCATACAAGGAAAATTCCCTCACGTAGGAGTGGCTCCAAGAGATGTTCCACTATAGGAACTCTTAGTCAAAAGATTCTTATCAGTATGACACCAAATCATGCATGATGAGCATCCCGCCAACATGGCATAAAAGGGATCTCAATGCAAACATACATGACGACAATATGAGTATCACTCATGCATGATGAGCATCCTGCAAACATGGCGTAATAGGGATCTCAATGCAAACATACATGACAACAATATGAGTATCCCATCAACACACAACAAAGGGATCTCAAAACATAACATGATGAATCATGACAACAAGTACATCACATAGATGATTTCGCATCACATCAAGCAGGAATCATGAAAACGAGGAAGAAACAAGACCCCACATCAAGCATCAATAGGGATATGTGTAGCACAATGCATTAAGAAGAAGTACATGAACACACTGCATATGCCTCACAACGAGGGGCCATTTGAAGAAGTGGATGTCAAATTGCTAAAGCTTCTCGGACCATTGATCTCACGATATCGAATCGCATGAAAATGGATGCTCGCACATGAATGCTAAAACTTGCATTCCACTTAGAAAAGTGGCCAAAAAATAGAATGAACAAATGAAAAATCTAAATGAACCATCAGATTTATGACATCGAATAGTGCAAAATCGACTGTCCAATTTTTGAATTTTGAGAAATTGAGAATATGGGGCTAAAGGAATCTTTTAGATTCCACCCTAGATTCCTCAAAGATTCCCTCCTTCGGGTCCTCTGCAAATCGGCTACTCATATCAAGAAACTGACTACACCCTCGGGCTTGTGTCGCCAAGAGGTGTAAGATCGACATAAAATTCGTCCAATTTGGACACTGTGAAAATTTCACCCTCCTAGAAATTTCACTCACTCATGGTTCCACCTGCATAAAAAATTAATTAAAAATATTCCACCTCGTTTTCCATGCCCACTCCTACTTCCTCCCTCTACCTGGGCACAATGTGCAAATGAGGGTTTATATATAGATTTTCCGACAGAGTTTACAAAAAGCACCGTTGGTGCATTGGTAAATTTGGAAAAATCATTGAGGAGGGGTCGGGGGATCAAATCCTGCCCCTCCCTTTTTTTGACATGGAATGATTATATTATTTCAATTGGGAGGCGGGTCCTCTGGTTTGGTGGCCCTCACCCCTAACCTCTGCTGCAATTTATGTTGGTACGAGGGTGAGGTGGAGGGGCAGAAGGGTTGATAGCTCGCGCCCCACCACATATTTATGTTATTGTTTTGTGGCTCTGGGGGTGGCGAGGTCATGGCCACCCACCCCTAATTTAAAATTATGTTCATGCTGGTTGAGGGAGGCATGGGGTGGTGGGGGTGGTGGCCCACCACTTCTCCTTTTTGTTTTTATTATTTTTTTTAAACTTTTATACATATAGTCCCTTTTTCAATTTCCAAAATTTTCACCGTAAGAGTCATTCTAATGAGGCCACAATTTTGCTCGGAATATGGCTAGAGTTGGCTGAATTCTATCCACTAGAAAAATTCTAATTTGTGCCTTCATGAATCTTGCTGAGTCAACAAAAGTCAACCCAACGTTGACTGCCTCTATCTTCCTCATCCGAACTCGGATTGATGAACCGTTATCACCAACGCGATCACGATAACGAGATATTTAACATGAACCTGGTTTGATCATAATCCAAACACTTTGATTTTTGACCATTCATAAGCCCTCTTTATTGTGTGTGTCTCTGGAGCCACCTGGATCAATTATTCCTTTTGTTACGAAGTGTGCTTCATTGTTACAAAGTGCACTTTTTAAGGGAGATAAGGTCATTTTTCTATTGAAGTATGCTTGAATGGTCCTTGTTCTTTTGAAGTGTTATTTTCATAGAGGAAGGCAACAAAATGCCAATTCACTTATCCTAGGAAGTATTGATGTAGTGGGAGAGGGAGGATACCTTAGAAAGAGTTAGTGTACTAATATGGGAGGAGAATATATGTCAATGAGGATCATGAATAAGTTGCCCTTATCACCTAGCAAGAGGATCAATGCATTTATCACCTACCAAGAATGACTCCAAAATGGCTAAGTGTGAGATCAACAGAGGAAAGACATAAATGCATTTGAACATGAATCAAACATGCATCACACACACAGAACCACCAATACAAGAAAGCAAAGAAATACTTATTTCTAAGCGCGAGAGTTGAAATGACATTTAGAATATAAGTTATGACAAAAGTAACAACTGTGATTAAATGTTGCGCTACGCTATAGGAACATGTATAGTAGATATTATAATGATATGAAATACCATCCCATGAAAAAAAGTGTTCCAGAACTATGTTTTTTGATAAAAAAAGGTGCAACATATGTAGGAGTGAAAACAAGAAAAGCGACACCTGCGATAAGAGGAAAACACGAAGATGAAACTTGCAAAATGCAAACGAATTTGAAAGAGACACATGCTATAGTGAATATAACATGAAAAGGACACTAATTAAAGTGAAAGAAAGCAAAAGAAACACTTGTTAATGTAAAAGTGACACTTGTGAAAGCAACAATGTGCCAAAATTGAAAATTGTGAGAAATCATCGAAATAGAAGTACAAACACAACCAAAGTGAGGGAGACATTTAATGGAAGTCTGAAATGACTATTGAAATGAGTTAAACATCACACAAAGGCTATTTTTATTGATAGTGTGATGCTTTTTTAATATTGCATAAAGAAAGTGCGCTCATGGGTTCAACCAAGACTATGCATGTGTGAGAAAGTGACTTTGACAATTAAATATTTTAGAAGAATACTTAAATTATTTGTAAAATGTCATTTAACCATGAAGGGACCTTAGAGAAATGAATTTTGATATCTTCAGTAGGCTCTAAAATTCAATTGTTGGAAATTTTTTGGAGGGTGTTGATCATGAGGGTAGAGAAAAACCGAGTCAGCAACTCAAGGCACGAACTTGCTTGAAGAATACTTCACCTATTGAAACGATGGGCTGAACATTTGAGATTTGAGCCCTAAGAAGCATTAATTAAAATTAAATGGTATCTCTCATCTCATTTATGAGGCAAACAAATAAATTGATGAGACAAAGGAAGGAAGGAGTGTTCAAATTTTCTATAAATACTCATCAATGGAGAACCAAAAGGAAGAAGAAATTGTGCATTGTTATACTGTCAAAATTGCACCAAAGCAATCGAGCATACCATTGTGAGGAGAATTCCACCATCATAGAGAGTTTTCTATGATTCTTTAAGACAGAAAGATCTTGCAAAATACATTTGATCTGAATATGCGAACTTGAAGATTTTTAACAATTTCCAAGTGAAAATTATATGTGCTTTGGGTAGAGGAACAATTTACTAAACACATAAAAACAATGAATTTAACCACAATTTGGAGAAAAATAGAGAAAAAATATGCATATCTGAAACACATAACACAAAACATGATAAAGGAGTTCACCCCTCTCCTGGAATACATCTCCTAGTCCAACTTCTAAGATAGGTCCTCTTTAATTGAGTGCTCAAAAGTGTGTTTACATGATTTTACATTTCTCAAAAAATAAAATTGATGTCTCTAATGGATTCAACACTTTAAAAAACCCCCATATGGGTTCTTTCTACACCTCATTTGGCCAAAACTTGAGTAAGTTATGTCTTTTACAAGTTTCTCACAAATTATATGGCTAGTCATCTTACAATTCAACCCAAATTTGGCTTGAACGCCCCAAACATGAAACCAACACACAATTTTCACCTACAATCCCACTCGACAAGTGAAATTGTAATCCCATTAATTCGGCCATTAAGTCCCCAGTTCTAAAAAATTAGGGCCACATCAGGGCCATGTGCCCAGGAATCGGGGAAAACTACCTGCCTCTGCTGGCAGGGCCCCCAACAGCTAGGTCGTGGTTACCATGTGCCCATAGGACTAGACTTGGTGCCAGATTCTCCATGTTAAGTGCTAATTTAATGAGAATGTTTCATTGAAGGATGACAGTGTAGTCATATGTTGCCGCATATGGCTCGGGGCTGGCCCTTAGCGGGTGCCCCCCCCCTCAATCCCATGCTCCCAGTTCTATGGTTATCATATGCCTTTTGGACTGACCCCCTTAGGGTGACCCCCTCCTCTTTTCTGCCCTCAGTCTTAACCTTGGGCTCTGACTGCTGTATGTAGGGTGCCGTGGGTTGGGCTAAGACATTTCCCCTTCGACCCTCTACCTACTCTCCCATGGGTGTTGGGGTGGCCAGGGGCTAGGGCTTAGCCCGACCCCCTCTCCCATATGCACTACCATTAAAACTTATGTAGAACCTGTCTGCCATAATTCTTACCAGGAGTGGTGGTGGAGGCCTGTTGTTGTGTGTTGCTAGGTCGCGGGTTTGACCCCCGTGGTTGCCTGGCCTACAAATATTTTTTTAAACCAACCTCTGGAGGCCATGTGACAAACCTCGGTTGGCCCATGTGTCCCTCCACTATTGGCTCCCATCACCTAGTGAACAACAATATAATAACAGATTTGAGCCTTACAAGAAATTTGAAAAATTCATGAACATTAGAAATTTGATTGTTTGACCAAGCTGGCAAGGCCATGTGGTAGCCTACCACTTGCCCAAATTTTCCAGTCACCTATCCGTTTTGCCAAATTTTACCTGTTTAGAAATTCGATCAAAACATGATATTAGGAGCATGAGATATCGGTTTTGAGTGAAACATATTGTGTTGGATTTAGATCACTGATATCTATCGAGTCATTCACATTTTGAACTCTGTTGCACACTTTGAATTTGGGCACTAAATTGACACTTGGATCAATATTTAAAATGGAAGTATTTGTTGAGAGATTCTAAGCACCATTGCTCAAACAAATCTCTTCAAGTGTCTTTGTTACATTTATTGTATCTCTTCCACCACTAACAAGCAATAAAGATGATCCTTTTCCTATACCTTTGTTGATTTGCTTTTCTTCACAAGCTTGTTTTGTGTTATTTAGTTCAGTTTTAGATTAGATTTGTTCATGCATTGTATCCATTACTTTCAATGTTTTTTGTCCTATTTTCATCCACTAACACATCTCATTTGTTTGTATAATCTTTGTAGGAAACAACTGGCTGCAAAGAAGGTGTTTTTGGGACCCATATGTGACCAAGCACACTATACAAAATGGGACCCCACCTAGTTTAGCTTGAGTGTAAAAAAGACATAGTAAGCTTTGCAAAACTTTATGCATTTTTATAAGAAATGGGATATATAAGTGATGGGTCCAGCCCTTAAGACTTTCGAGGTAATGATAAATTTTTGATTGGATTTTATTAAGCGGTGGTTGGTTGACTTTAATGCTGTTGTACTGGCATTTTATTGAGATGAGGACATGTGTCCTGGCCTTGGGCTTTGTTCCTTCTTGCTCCTTCTATACTCTGAAACCCTGACTATTCATTTCATTTCCTATTTTCATTTTGCTGTATCGCTATGCTGCCGGTGAGGTCTCTAGTTTTGCAGAAGATGTCTTGGCCTATTCTGTGCTCGGTTTCGAGACTTGGGTTTGGAACCCTTGGTATCGGCCTCTGTTGTAAGTTTTTCTGAGCTCTACTTGTGTTTTCCATTGCAGCTCTGGTTTACATGACTGTCCTCCATGCATTTACTTCACAGTTTAACTATTTGTCTAGTTTTTTAACCAATTGTGGTTATGGAGTTGCTCGAATTTCAGCTTCCACTCAGAATTCATCTGAAAGGTAAGCCCTCTCTCTATGCTGGTTGTTCTCATTTTGTCTTTCTTAGTCGCTGACAACCTCTGCTCCTCGTGGCATCGAGCAACTCTATGGCTATGACCTCAATCTCGTGGCTCCTCTTTTGGCTTGCATAGACTAAGATCTCCCTCGGTAAGTTCTCATAACCCTTCCCTCTATTCTAGTTGCATTTTATAAATGTAGTTGTGGTTTTTGTTCTCCGTTGCTGATGGCTTGGTTGTTGGCCAATGCAGGTGAGTGATGGGCTTGTTCGTGGTCCTCACACCATGTCTCCTATGCGTGAACTAGGTAGGGTCACTCCTTGGTGTCTTCCTATTTGATTAACTGAGGGTTTACTGTTCATACGGTTTTTGTGTCTTTATTTGTAGTTTGGCTTCGGCTCTACATTTTCTTGGCACTGTGCCTGTGGCTTCACTGTGTATTTGCGACTCCGCTGTTGGTAGTTAAATATGTATTAATGTGGTCCTGCAATTACCTCGTGGGATTTGTAGTTTTGGTTGACTCTGTTCTATTTATTGGTCTTTGAACAATGAACTATGATGCCTGGCTTTTGACATATATATATATATATATATATATATATATATATATATATATATATATATATATATTAATAATATATAATATTATATATATATAATATAATATATATAATATAATATAATATATATATATAATATATATATATATATATTATACTATAGATTCAATTGTTAAAATGCAAAGGAAAATGATTGTGTATTCGTTTTCGTACCTATAACTTGTTTGGGTATTTATTCATCAATAGCTTTCTCGTTCCTTCGTAAAATTGCGCTGTTTGTGCTGCTGGCTTGTCTGGGTGCTCTCCTCATTTTGGTGCTTACTATTCACTTGCTTGTCTTTATTATTCTTATGGAAAAGAAAATAAATTAACAATATTTTGTAGGAAAGATTCTAAAGCTGTAACATGAAAGGATTCAGATGTTTATCTTCAGAAAATGTTTCTATGCATTCTCTCCTCATTCAATACTATGATGGCAAAAAGATTACATTAGTTGTTTTCTCTTTTCGTTTTGTAGAGAACACGAGACAGTTAGCCAACTTCCAATAGTTACATTATGTCATTACATTAAGTGGTTTCTGAATAACTATCTTTTCTTGCTTTGTAAATTAAAAACAAATTTTAAATAAAACTAAAAAGTAAAAAGAAACACGTAAGCCAAACACTAACGTTGGCTGAGACAACCATTCCTAGAAATGTAAAAAAAAAACTAATGAAACTCAAACTGTTAGAAAGAGACAAAATCCCAGCCATGACCTCTCTGAGCTGGATTCTCCTGCATCAAGCTCCCGAGGTAGGTGAAAATTCATGGCTCCAGTCCATGAGCTCCTTGATAGAATACCCTGCACATTGTATCTATCCTACATCAAGCCATGAATTGTCTTCAATAGGGCAGTTCTTCCACTTGATGAGGTACTATAGGTACTCCTTTCTCTGATTTCGCCTAACTACTTATGTATCGAGGATTCCTTCGATCTCAAGTGGCTGAGCTGAAGGCATTTGTCTCATCCATGTACTACTCCTTTCCTAGCTGTCCCACTTTGGCTGTGCCAAACTATCCTCTTCCAGACTAGCAGTGTATGGGAATAAATCTACCACATTAAAGATGGGCGATATTCCTTTACCTAGAGGCAATTGCAATTCATAGGCATTTGTAGAAAACTTACGCAGAATTTTAAAAGGTCCATTTTTTTTAATTTTAGCTTAATGTATTCGCCCTTAGGAAATCTTTCTTTGTGTAGATGCACTAGAACCTGATCCCCTACATTAAATTGTACCTCCCATCGTTTCAGATCCGCTTTTTGTTTGTACCTTTGACTGCTGTCCTGTAATTTCATCTTCACCTGCTCGTGTAGGTAATTAATTGCTCTTGCAAAGTATTCTCCATCAGCACTTCCTCTCTCTAACTGTCCCAAATCCCGCAGCTCATGCACTCCTTAGGGATGCATTCCATACAAGATCTAGAAAGGACTACTTCCTGTACTTTGATTCGGTGAATTATTGTAAGCGAATTTCGCTTGAGGAAGTACACGATCCCACATTCGTGAATTTTCTCCAACTAGACTCTGCAACAGGTTTCCTAAACTTCTGTTCACCACCTTTGTCTGCCCATCAGTTTGTGGGTGATAAGCGAAGCTGAAATTTAACTTCGTGTCCAGCTTTTTCCATAGGGTGTGCCAGAAATGCCTTGTGAATTTCACGTCCCTGTCAGAAATAATGGACTTGGGTAAGCCATGTAGTCTGACGACTTCAGTGAAAAATAGGTGTGCTACATGGGTAGCGTCACTGGTTTTCCTGCAAGGGATAAAGTGTGCCATCTTTGAAAATTGGTCCACCACCACCATGATGGAATCAAAACCCCGCTATGTTTTGGGCAGACCCAGGAAAAAGTCCAAACTGATTGAATCCCATGGTTTGTTTAGAATAGGCAAGGGTGTGTACAACCCCGTATTCTAACTGTGCCCTTTCACTAACTGACATTTCTTATACCTAGTCACATATCGTTGTACATCTCTTCGCATATTCAGCCAGTAATAGAAATGATTGAGTTGATCCAAGGTCTTATCAATGCCGAAATGTCCAGCTAGACCTCCACTATGTTTTTCTCAGATGATGTTCTCCCTCATCGAACATTCTGGGACACACAACTGTCCTCCCTTGAATAACAGCTCCTCTTGCAAGTTATAGTCTAGCTATGGACTATTGTTTCTCAACAATGGGTTCTGATAGGCTTCATAAGCCTCCTTGAAATCTACATCTATCTGATACAAGTCCTTCAGGTGTTCAAATCCCATCCCTTGTATCGTGCTCTCCTGCAAGAGTAGAACTCTTCTGCTTAGTGCATCTGCTACCTTGTTCGCTTGACCATTGATATGGTTCAATACGAATGTAAAGCTCTGCAAGTACTCCACCCATTTTGCATGCTTGTGATTCAACTTATGTTGCTGCATAACATACTATAATGCATAATTATCAGAAAACAAGATAAACTCATTACCCAACAGAAAATGCCTCCAATGCTTCAAGGCTTGGATGATGGCATAAAACTCCTTGTCATAAGACGTATACTTTTACCTGCTTTCATTTAGTTTTTCGCTAAAATAGGCTACTGGTTTTTCTTCTTGGCTGAGTACAACTCCAATGGCTGTACCACTGGCATCACAACAAACTTGAAAAGTTTGTTGAAATCAGGTAGTGTCAAAATTGGCCTCTCAGTGATCTTCTTCTTCAATATTTGGAAGCTCTTCTCTACAGCTTTAGTCCACTGAAAAGGTTGACTTGACTTCATGATTGTATCCAACATAGGTGTGCTGATTCCACTAAAATTCTTTATAAACTTGTGATAGAAACTTTCCAACCCATGAAAACTTCGAACTTCGAACAAACTGTTAGGGGATGGCCCGCTAAGTGTAGATGCAACTTTTTCTGGGTCCATTTTCAACTCATTTTCCGCAATCACAAAATACAAATAGACTAACTCCTTCTGAAAGAAAGTACATTTTTTCAGATTTATCAGCAAGTTGTTTTGCTGCAACTTCTTTAGAACATATCGAACATGTTGAAAATTTTCCTCCTTGGTCTTGCTGAAAATCAGTATATCGTCAAGATACACAATCACAAATTTCCCAATGAAATCCTTCAACATCTCGTTTATCAGGCGCATGAAAGTACTAGGGGTGTTACTCAACCCAAATGGCATCACCAGCCATTCATATAGCCCTTCATTAGTCTTGAGAGCTATTTTCCATTCGTCCCTTTCTCTGATTCTAATTTGGTGGTATCCACTCTTTAGATCTATCTTCGAAAAATATGCTGCCCACTCAAGCAGTCCATTGTGTCATCCATTCGTGTCAATGGAAACTTGTATCTAATCATAATTTTGTTTATTGCTCGTGAATCTGTACACATCTGCCACTCGCCTCCTTTCTTGGGAGCTAAGACTGTTGGAACTGCACACGGGCTTAAGCTTTCCCAAATCAGTCCCTTATCCAGCAACTCCTGTACCTGTTTCCTAATCTCCTCATTGTCTTTGGGACTCATCCGTAAGAAGCTTTATTTGGTAAACTAGCTCCAAGCATGAAATCTATGTGATGACTGATACTCCACTTTGGTGGTAATTTATTTGGAAAATCATCCACCAAAATGTCATTGAATTCCTGCAACATTTCCTGGATTTCTTCAGCTAAATCAAAAATTTTATTGTGTAATAGCACTGCTTGTGGTCTCCTTACAACAACATACTTTACCTCGTCATCTTCAATATGTTTTAGAAATTCTTTTCCACGCACCAGTAATACTTTTGTCCCATTAGTCTCCGCTGTTTCTTCCTCCTTGATGGGTACTAGCATATGCTTAACCCCATCCTTGACAAACTTGTAACAATTTGTTTTCCCATCATGAACAACTTTTCGGTCATACTGCCATGGTCTACCTAGCAAAATATGTCACACGTCCATGGGCATGATGTCACAAACCACTTTGTCCCTATACTTGCCAATATGGAACTCCACCTCAAACTGCTCATCAACTAGCAGTTGGTGACCCTTTTGTAACCACGACACCTTATAGGGAGTTGGATGCTTCAATATTTTTAAACCCAATTTCTCCACCATCTCTGTTGCAACCATATTATCAGTGCTTCCACTGTCTATAATTAGTTTGTAGCATTTTCCATGTGACTTGCACACAGTCTAGAATAATGCCTTTCTTTGGGTTTGTTCAGCTATTTCCTTTGTCGGTTTCAACAGTACCTTGTTCAAGACTAAGGCCTCTCCTGTCTTCGGTACATTTTCTACCTCTTGAGGTGGTGCCTCTAGTTCCTCTGTCTGAGAAACATATGCTCCTCTTTGACCAACCTGTTCTCCTTCACGACACTAAAGGATCTGTGCCCCCACCTGTGGCACTTGTAGCATTGGTAGGTAGCTCCTCTGCCTCTACCATTTCCCCCTACCTCTTTGATATGGCCTTCCCCCCCTAGTGCTACCTTCATTTTCTACCGTCCTTGAAGTTTTTGAACCACTGACGTCTTCACTATTGTTGGCAGTTCTTCCTCTGCCAAAGGATTGTCCTTTCCCTCTGCCAATTCCTCATCCTCTCTTGGCATTCTGCTTTCTTGCGATCTTTTCTTCTGCCTTTAAGGTACTCTGGTATGCTTCCTCTTCGGTTTTTGGGGAAAGAATACTTATCTTGTCCAATATCTCCAGCCTTAGGCCATTCACAAACCTTGCTGTCTTTTCTGGGGTGTCTTCAGTATAACCAACTCTCAAATTCACTCGATAGAATTCTTCAGTATATTCTTTCACCGTCATTCCCCTCTGCTTCAAATTCTGCACCTGTCGATGTAGAGCAATCTGGTAATCTTTGGGTAAAAACCTGGCCTTCATCTTAGTAACCATTCTGGTCCACCTTTTAATTGGTAACTTATTCAATCTTCTCCTCTCTGCTTGGACATTGTCCCACCATAAGGCCACATGTCCTTTCAGCTTGGTGGCAATGAATTTAACTCTCCTATCTTAGCTGACCTCCTCACATTCAAAATATAGGTCCAGCTAACTAATCTAGTCCAACAACACTTCTATGGACAAACTACCATCATAGTTCAGAATTTCAGGCTTTGGCTTACTGCTAGCCAACAAGACTGACCTTAACAATTTGATTTTAGGTCCTTCTTCATCTGATCCATCTGTTGTAACTACAGCTTCTTCTTCACTGTCGTCCCCTACTTCCGGATCCATTCTCCTTCCTGCTTCCACTGACGCCAAACCTGCATTCATGATCCTAATCTCTTCCCTCAATCCTTCATCTACTACTCTTCAAATAGATCTGCCACGGTCTCTTCTTCCAGCTTCCATTTTATAAGAAAATCAGTTAACTGTTCCTGCTCTGATACCAAAATTTGATGGGTCCAACCCTTAAGACTTTCTGGGTAATGATAAATTTTTGATTGGATTTTATTAAGCAATGATTGGCTGAATTTAATGCTATTGTACTGACATTTTATTGAGACGAGGACATGTGTCATGGCCTTGGTCTTTGTTCCTTGCCGCTCCTTCTATGCTTCGAAACCTTGACTGTTCATTTCATTTGCTATTTTCATTTTGCTCTGTCGCTATGTTCCTGGTGAGGTCTTTGGTTCTGCAGAATGAGGGTTTGATCTATTTCTTTGTTTGGGTTTTGCTTCCATTGTGCCTAGTTTGCAACTCGGTGAGGGTTTCTGCTTGTGGAAGATGTCTTGGCCTGTTCCGTGCTCGGTTTCGAGAACTGGGTTTGGAACCCTTTGTATCAGTCTCTGTTGTCGATTTTTGTTGGCTCTAGTTGTGTTTTCTGTTGCAGCTCTAGTTTACTTGACTATTCTCCATGCGTTTACTTCACAGTTTGACTCTTTATCTGGTTTTGTCACTAGTTTCCGTTATGGAGTCGCTCGGATTTTGGCTTCCACTCAGTGGTCATCTGAAAGGTAAGCCCTCTCTCTATGCTAGTTGTTCTTATTTTGTCTTTCTCAGTTGCTGATAGCCTCTACTCCTCATGGTAGCGAGCAACTCTGTGGCTGTGACCTCAATCCCGTGGCTCCTCTTCTGGCTTGCACAGACTTGGCTCTCCTTTGATAAGTTCTCATAACCCTTCCCTCTATTCTAGTTGCATTTTATAAACGTAGTTATGGCTTTTGTTCTCTGTTGCTGATGGCCTAGTTGTTCGCCAATGCAGATGAGCGATGAGCTTGTTCATGGTCCTCACACTGTGTCTCCTACAACTAAACTAGGTAGGGTCGCTCCTTGGTGTCTTCCTATTTGAGTAACTGAGGGTTTACTGTTCATAGGGTTTTTGAGTCTTTAGTTGTATTTTGGCTTCGGCTCTGCGGTTTCTTGGCACTGTGCCTGTGGCTCCACTGTGTATTTGCAACTCTATTGTTGGTAGTTAAATATGTATTAATGTGGCCCTACAATGACCTCGCGAGATTTGTAGTTTTGGTCGACTTTGCTCTTTTTATTAGTCTTTGAACAGTGAATTGTGATGCTCGACTTTTGACAAATATATATATATATATATATATATATATATATATATATATATATATATAATATATATATATATATATATATATATATATATATATATACTGTAGATTTGATTGTTAAAATTTGCAAAGGAAAATGATTATGTATTCGTTTTTGTACCTGTAACTTGTTTGGGTATTTCTTCATCAATAGCTTTCTCGTTCCTTAGTGAACTTGCTCTGTTTGTGCTGTTGGCTTGTCTGGACGCTCTCCTCGCTTTGGTGCTTATTGTTCACTCGCCTGTCTTTATTATGCTTATGGAAAGGAAAATAAATTAACAATATTTTGTAGGAAAGATTCTAAAGCTGTAACATGAATGGATTCAGATGTTTGTCTTCAGAAAATGTTTCTGTGCCTTCTATCTTCATTCAATTCTATGATGGAAAAAAGATTACATTAGTTGTTTTCTCTTTTCGTTTTGTAGAGAACACTAGACAGTTAGCCAACTGCCAGTAGTTTCATTATGTGGTTTCTGAATAATTGTCTTTTCTTGCTTTGTAAATTAAAAAAAAAATTTAAATAACACTAAAAAGTAAAAAGAAACACGTAAGCAAAACAATAACACTGGCTGAGACAACCATTCCTAGAAATGTAAAAAAAAAAACTAATGAAACTCAAACTGTTAGAAAGAGACAAACTCCCAGCCATGACCTCCATGAGCTGGATGCTCCTACATCAATAAGCGTCAACATGGAGGTCATAGTTTCACATTGAGAGTTGGATTGGGCCTAATAACTAATAAATTTGTGAAGTTGATGGCTCTAAGAATAATTTTTCTTTTATTTATTAAATAAATAAAAAATAAAGAAATAAATAACTTTCAAGTCTTCGAAGATTCAATAAATATGATAAAATGGATAAAGAAGCACAATTATAAAAAAGGTATCCCCATTATTGAAGGAAGTTTAAGAGATTTGCAATGCTTTCACTTACCTTTCTTTTAGTGATATTTATAAATAAATAAATAATATGCTAATTATTTTTTAAAAATTGGAACTCATATGAGACATATTCAATGACACAGTTTCGGATACGAGGGTTATTCTTCTAATTATTTTCATCCCCTTTCCATGAACATGTTAGTTTGAATACTCTTGCTACGTTTTAGATGAATAAACTTGGTTGGAAAGTTTGATCTATTTTATGTTTAGGAATGGGTGTGTGTGTGTGTTTTATTTTCAGCAAAAATATACTAAGGAAGTAGGTTTTATTCCTTGAAAATATATGGATAAGGACTATCTATGAGTATGTAAATTTGGGTCATGATTTACATATATGATACACTAAAAAGGTTTTTTTATTTTTTAATACATTTTGGTTGCTACCACTTATCGATGACACACTCCATAGACCTTAAATATGAAACTCATTGTTTTGAGTATAGTTAAATGCTATCAAAACACATGACAAGTGGAATTTTGTATTTTGTATTTTATATATCTATATATATATATTATATATAGATATATATATAATTTCAAAAAAAAAAAAAAAAATTCCTTAGTGGTGTTTTATTTAGAGTCATTCTTATGGTTTCTATTTATGGTAAAATATAATTTTTATATAATAATTCTTTTATTTGGTGTATGACACCACCATGTTTGGTTGGACAAAGGGACTCTCCTTCATGCAATAATTTGACTGCTAAATTGTATGTAGGTTTACATATTGTACCCCTTCTAGATTTGAACCTCCATATTTGCATTGATGTAACTTTATTTTTTTCTTTTATTTTCAATTAAATATTGTTGAAAAAGGAACTATATAATATTATATTAATAATTTTTATTTATTTTTTCAATTCATTTTATATTGATTAACTACATAAATCTTAAATGCAATGTTAGTAAATCATGAAATACAAGTCAAAATCTCAACATATTTTAAAGTGGAAATAAGCATTTCAAGATAATTACTACCAAATCGTCACATCAATTAACAATCAATCCCTAATTTTTTCAATAACCCTCGTCCATTTTCATTGAAAAAAATAAATTATTAAAGTGAAGTCCCTTATCTTTATCAAAACTTTGGCATGTCTATTATTAGAATAGTTTTATTCTACATGCATACATATATAACTATGTGAAAGTGTCATATTTATTCTATTGATGTAACTTAATTGCTTTGTGTTTTGGATTTTTTTGTTGGCATCCCACCCTATTTAGAAATTGTGATCTCAATTCTCAAGCTTGCCCCAGGAAAAGCAAGTGGTGGAAAAGGGCTCTATACCAAAATTCACTTTCGCTATAATAAAAGTAAGAAGGATAAAATAGGTTAGAGCACCAATGAAAAAGTAAAGAAATGTTGTTAATGTGGGGAACTAGGGCATAATATTTGAGACTTTGAAATTTGTTGCCTTTATTGGTATTAGGAAGAAGATTGAAAGATAAACCAATGAAGATGGTGATAAATGTAGGGATAATGATAATTTATTTTATTTTTTTGGCAATGTGAAATGTATTATGGTAATTGTTTTGATGCTTATCATGGATTGATTCCTATCAACATTTATCCACTATTTAATTCTTATAATTATGCTAGTTATTTTGAAATAGTCACTTACACATGGGTATGCTCCCAAAAGTTGGCAAAAAGATGATATTTTTTTTTAATGTGAGATTCTTCTTCTCATCGAAAATGGTTGTCTAAACAAGATGATATACATCCAATTCATAATACTAAAATAGAGTCCACTTTGCCAACAAAATGAAATATACCCAATTCATAATACTAAAATCGAGTCCATTTGGAACACAAAATGAAGTGCATCCAATTCATAATACTAAAATTCAATGCACTTGCTCAAACAAAATGAAATATATCTAATCTGTAATTATAAAATTGAGTTAGTTTCCTAAACAATATGAAATACATCCAATTCATCATACTAAAATTCATTTGAATTTGGTGGAATGATATTAAAAAAATTAATAATCCATACAAATGAAATACATCCATTTCATAATACTAAATTCTTATCACTTAAGTAAGAATGATATTAAAAAAAAATTATCATATAAAAGAATACAAACATCTCATAATATAATTAAAATATATTTAAACAATTAATTTTATTTTCTAAATCAACTTTTCAAACTTTCTTAAAATATAAAATTCTATTACCTTTAATGATATTGAAATATTAAAATTCTCTACAGTTAACTATTAATAATATTAATAAAATTCAATAGAGTTGAGTAGAAATGATATTAAAAAGGTAGTTGCCTATACAAAATAAAAAACTTCAATTTCATAATATAATTGAAATACATTTATTTAAATTAAATTTGGAAATAGTGTTGAAATTTAAAATTCTATTACATTTAACAATATTAGAATAGAGTTAAGGAAGAATGGTGTTAAAAAAATAAATTCTTATAGCAAATGAAAATGAAATACCTCCACTTTATAAGACTAAAATCTAGTCCCGAATGTATAGGTAATTTTGAGAATGGGATGCGTGTGAGAAAATGAATGAGCATGTATCCAAAATTCTAGTATTTTTAACGATACTGAAATACTAAAATTTAATTTAGTTGATTATAAATGATATTAAAAATATAGTTGTTTATACAAAATGAAAGATATCTAATTTATAATATAATATAAATATATTAACCATTAATCTTATTATTTAAAATCAAATCTCTAAATATAACTAAAATTTAAAATTCTATTACATTCTATAATGATCAAATCTCTAAATATTACTAATTTAAAATTCCATTTCATTTTACAATATTGAAATACCGAAATCCAATAGAAGAATAAGAATAATATGAAGAGAAGATAGTTGCCTATACCAAATAATGAAAATGAGAGACCTGCACTTCGTCCACTAAAATCTATCGTCCCGAATGTGAGGGTAATTATGAGAATGCCCTGCGTGTGAGGAAATCAATGGCTTGTATCCAAAGTCAAGCTTTGCTTAGGTTTGTTTATGTGACATAAAAAAATCGTGTGACGAAATCACCATCATTGTTGACGTCACGGAGGTTATAAAACGGGGGTGTCATTTTCATATTCTGTCACTCACAAAACCACCATCATTGTTGAAGTCATTATCTGAATAGGAGTCATTATCATGCTCTGTCATTGTCATATTCTTTCACTAACAAAACCACCATCATCCTTGACGTCCTGCACAACCAGGTGCATGTGCCGCGAGCGCTATAAAACGGTTATACCCATAACGGCCCAATGTGGCGAAAAAATCCCGAGCGGAAGTCCTTCGATACTCTCGGAACAGTGTTCTCCGAAATGGAACTATACACAGCCAGCTCGAGCGGTTACGTGTTCGTGACAGAGGTTCTAGGCTCGCCCACCGCCTACGGGTATCTACAGTGCAATAAGTGATGCAGGAGCATGTCACTCAGAAGGAAAAAGTTTGTAGTTTCTATGTTTTTTTAATTAAAATAGGGTTAAAATAAAATATGGTTATTTTTTTTTAAAAATAAGATAAAAATGGAAAATAAAACTTGCTATTTTTTCTTAAAATAAACAAATTTTAAAATAATTTTTTCTAAAAGCCTTAAATTACTATGTAAAAAGCTGCTTTTGTAATAGATAAAGTTATCCATTATGAATAAAAGATAGATTGGCCGCCAAGGTGAAGGAAAGGGAAGGCGATGCCAGTATTGTTTTTATGAAACACTCTCTCATGTAATAAACTGAATGTTCTAGTGTGAATGGGTATTTGAAATAACTGTAAAAAGTATGAGATTTCCGCAGCTTTACATGGGCGCAACTGATATATATATTATATATATATATATATATATAATATATATAATATATATATATAGCTGTGTGTTAATTACCTTGGCAAGCGTGGCGCAATTGATTGCAGGTGACATATATAAAAACTGTGTATTAAATACCTTGGCAGCGTATTCCCCAGTGATTGAGTTCGAAGCTGATTCTCCAACGATTGGGTTCGAAGGGCAGTGTTATATGCGTGGCAGTTTTCTTTATATTTTTGGTTGAATACAGGACTGTGTGCGTGGAGAGGGCAGGAGCGCTGTGCGTTCCTTAACTATTTGCGTGGACAGGGATGTCCGCTGGCAGAGCGTTAATACAGGACTGTGGGCGTGAGAGAAGGGCTCTCAACTACATGTAGTGGCGGTTGAATTTATAACTGCGGACATAAAGGAGCGCTGATGTGGTAGTCTGTCTGCGGCAGGCAATTCTATTCTTTTTTATAATGACCAGTGTTAATTCTAAACACTGATCCGCTGTCACATATATTCATAGTGGGTTGTCCGTTGGGATTAAGGCGCATTGGTATTAGAGTGGAAGTGTATTAAACTGCTGTTGATTCAATTGTAGCGTAAATCCTTTAAAAAGGTTGCTACAATAATAGATTTATAATTATTTTTTAAAGCTTGTGGAAAGATTTTAATGTTACTGCCTTTATCATAATATATAAGGATTGTGACTCTTAAAAAAATGAAGTTAAACTTTCAGTTTCAGTTTAATGACTGATACGTTTGGAAATAATACCAGACAAAAAAAAGGCGAATATTGAAAAGATGGCAGTAAAATTGGAAAGACTATCTTTAGCGTCTGCACCCTCGCCATCAATAAGTCATTCTCTGTGTTTGATTGCATCGGCCGCATTACTCGCGCCTGCGGCGCCAGCTGGGGCCTTTGCAACAATGCTTTGGGTGGTCGGATTCATTACGGTGACAAATGTGCCATTCCCTACGAGCCGTAGCAATTTAATAGTATCAGCTAGTCTACACCTTGCGGCCATAGCAAACTCATCTGAGATCTTTCTTTAAATAAAACCCTAAGGAATTTGGAGTGATACTGGTAGTTTGTTTTGTTTAATGAGGTGCTGCCTATGCTTGGTATATACCTCTTCTTTATGAAACTTGTAGATTTATGTAGTTTCTGAGCCATGTTGTAGCTTCTCTAGCATACCATATTGGTGGCTTGGTAATGTGTTGGTAACTATTAGGGATCTGTCATCTCTGGAGAGATGAATTCTTTGCTTGTTTGATAACGTGTTAGTGTTTATGGTTTTTTAATTCCAAAGTCATTTTATAATGTGGGTTGTTAGTGCAATTTTATAATGTAAGATTGAGTTAATGTGGGTTGTTAGTGCAATTTTATAATGTAAGATTGAGTTATAGATTCATTTTAGTTATTATTTTCTAATTGTTGTGGCTATTTTAATAGAATTTTGTGTATTTGAAAAATAAATTTGATGTAATAAAATATTATTTTTATTTTTTATTATTTATAAATAAATTAATAAATATTTTTTTTATTATTTATCTTTTTTCATAAATAAACAAGTTAATAAAATATTGTTTTTTTGTTTTTTAGTTTGTGATATGTTGAGCATATCATCTATTTGGTTTATTGGGCAGTTATCTATTTCATTTGCATGAAGTGTATCAAAATTAAGCTAGCAAGAGTTTGCAACTATTTTGAAGTGCAAATAAGTTGATTTGTTTGGGGTATAATTAATTTTAAATTCAAACTTCATAAAGAGAAAGTGAGCATAACTTAGTTTTGAGTGGTTTTTATTTTATTTTATTTTGTGTTTTTTTCTTCTTTTGTCTTCCAATATGTTTATTTCCATGGAGGTATCATAACATTGTAAAAATTCTTTAAAGTATGACTTGTCTTACTTCTAATTTTTTTTTTTTTAAATCAAAATTTGGGAAAGATTGTAAGTGTGCCAAGGTGCTAAGTTCATTTACCCATTAAAAAATGAATTATAAACCACAAAAAAATCACAATCTGCTTAAAATTGTATGGCCTATTTTGATGGAAAACATCATTTTGTTAATTAAACCTATAATATCATATTTTATTAATTAAGAGGATAGTCACTGTTTAGGCTTTCTAGCGAAATTTGACAATCCTATGTGACAATCTTGAAATTTTTTTATGTGAAAATGATAATTTAACCTAATAAATTAAAAATTTAGAAAATGAAAAATCACATATTCATATTATAAAAATAAAAATGAAAAATAATAAATTAAATTAAATTATTATTTCTTTTACCATGGATTAAAACACCCCCCTTCAATTCTCTTCCATGAGGGTTTCCATTTAACTGTTCATCACGTCTTGATCATCATGACGGAACACCGATAGTGACAACCAGCGATGTACTATATATTTATCAGATAGTATAATGATTAAAGTTCATTCAACGCTACCCAATATGTGCAGTACTATAACGGAATTACTGTACGTGAGCTAATGTGACTATCTAGAAACGTCCACGGGCTAATTGTAATAATTTCATAAACTATATTTACCCAAATTCAAATATATAAAAAAAATAAACTCAAACTTGCGACAATGATCTGTCTGCATTGTTTTCCTTGCAAATTGGCTGTCTCTGCAAATGACAAATTTATATAAATTTTTCCATCCCCTATAACTTCATTTTCAACATGAACAGATTTCCACAATGATCAACGATTTAGTTTTCTAAAATGTAAACCTATATATGTTTATTATGATTTTAAATTTGTATAATTTTTAATATGAAAAGTCTGTATAAGTTTACATTTTTAAGGCGCTTAAACTTACATTTTAATGTGTTAATATACGATTATTATTATTTGAAATCTGTTTAATTTTAATATAAATTTATAATAGGCCATCATTTTTAAGTCTTTAATGCATTGAATGGATATATTAATCTGTTTTAAATATAAGTTTAATATAATTAAATTTTATATGTAAGTTTTAAATTTTGATAAAAGAAATAAATTTAATATTAATTTTTAAATAATTATATTTGTAAATTTAGACATATTTGGCTCTTTTTTAATGTGCTAAATGTTCAATAATATTTATAATATTTTATATAGGTGTTTAATAAATTCTGAAATAGTGGGGCTAAAATATTAAGATTATCATTGTGACAATGATTGTCACAATGCTTGTGATATTGCGGTGATTTTTGTGACACTCCAAAGTTGGATAGATTTTCATACCATTCCAATGTAACATTTTGTTTTCTAATAAGTCAATTTTTTCTATTTCTTAAAAAGGTTAGATCGTGAAGAGTTCTTTTCAAAAAAGATAAAGCCTCACCCTCACCGAATTTGTCCTCCATCAAGTACAATAAAAAATAAATTTATAATAACAACACGAAACTATGAGACGACATATCAATGGCTTGAATTGCCCAAAATTGATTAGATACCAAAATTTATCCCACTCTAATGATTGTCCATTCTCATTGTTTGGATTGTCGGCTACATGGCCACCCTCACCTGAGTGGTGGAAGGCTTCATAGACATGAGATTGCATGTGCACCATACGTCCCTCAAAGTTGTCCATTCAGTCCTAAAGCCTCTTGTGTCCTCTAGAGACGGAGTCATGGTTATCAAGGATATTCCATTGGTTATGCTTTATATAATCTAAAAGTATTATAACATCATGGTATACCTCGTTGTCTCTACATTGGTGTTTTGGTCAAAGGGATATGATGCACCTAGAAATGCTTCCCAACAAAAATGGCTCTATCCACTCTTCCCACACTTTCAACCCCTCCCCCACAAGAAGGAAGAACTCCACACACTTCATTCAAGTGCTTAAAAACATACAAAGAAACATGGTGTTCCCCACTACCCCTCCCCAATTCAACTCTAAAATCAATGCCTCATATCCAAGTTAACTCAAACCATGAAGGCCAAGAAGCTAAGCTTGAATTACTACACCACCCACACATAGACATGCCCATGAAAGAAACTATGTTGAGCTAAACCACCACACCACCAAAGAGATAGGTTGAATAGGAAGGCCCTCAACCCATAAGCTTTGGCTTCACTTACCATTGAGCAATGAGTGAGCCACCAACATTCTCCATACTATGAGGTTGTATGAAGAATGGGATTCCCTCACACATAAGCAACAAGAGAATGAAGGTGGCGACTGGGAGGACCCACAATCGAAGGCACAAAGCCACTGCTTCGAGATCACCAAGAAATAGATAGAGAAAACAAACAATAAACTCCTCAATTCTAACAGAGTTGAGCTGAGTGCAAGAGTTGCATGGACAATGCATAGACCAAGGCTTCAACTACCAATTTTTGGAACATATTTTTGTCAAAGAGAAGCCCTTTGCTTTGTATTTCTAGTCTACAAACGACTCCCACTAGGAAGACCGAAACTAGGAGATGCATCAAGCCCATATTCCAAATCACATGATACAACACCAATGGAGTCTAAGTTTCACTATTCAACCTCTACCCATCGACAAATGAGCTCACGCACTTCACAAAGTACAAGGTTGGCCCTCTAGAAATGCCTCATATGACTTATGATGTTGTAGTTTCCCTACAGACAAGACCCTCATGTTCAAGTACCAAAAAAATGCAACTTAATTCCATTTCCACCTCTGTTATAATCCCATTCCCCTCGAGAATGTTCATACACAGAGCTCCAAGCGCTCAATGTTTATTACATTTACTCCTCATGCAAGCCACATGGAGGGCTTTCAATGCCTATGTATTGAAGTTTTTACCAATGTTTTCCACCCCCAATGGGGACCAATGTAACAATATTAAACCTTATTATTAAATAAAATATTATAGGCACTCACATTATAAACTTTAAGGTTAACATTATAATCCTTAGGATTAATATTATAAAACCTAAAGTAAATATTATAAAATGTAGGGTTAATGTTATAGATGTTGAAATCACTATTACAAACCCTTGCATTAATATTATAAACCCAAATACCATAAACCCAAGGGATTAATATTATAAATCCAAGGCAAAATAAACCAAAGGGATTAATATTATAAACTCAAAAAAAATAAACCTACGAGAAAAATATTAAAACCTAGGATTTATATTATAAACCCTAGGATTTATATCATAATCCCTATCTTTATAAACCCTAAGATTATAGACCCAAGGGATTAATACTATAAATTCAATATTAAAAATCCCTATATTATAGATGAAAATGATTAAAATTATAAACTCAAGGGATAATAAACCCAAGGGAATAGTATTAAAACCTAATATCAAACCCCAATTTTGAAATGGCAGTTTACGATGTTGAATAATTATAATCTAACGTAACATTGCGACAATCATTGTTATATTAATTGTCACGTTGAGACAAGGTTTGTCACAATGCGACACTCGATACATTTGTTTACCATTACAACATCATGATATTAAAAACTAATATTAAACTGAATATTATAAACCCTAACATCATAAAACACAATATTATAAACTCTGAGATTAAGATTATAAATCCTAAGGTTGTAAACCTTAAGAATAATATATTAAACTATAGGATTATAAATCCTAAGATAAAAATTATAAATCCTTGGGGTTAGTACTATAAAGACAAGGGATTAATATGAGAAAACTTAGAGATTAATATTATAAACCCTTGTGATTAATAAAAATAAGAAATTATTAATATTATAAGCCTAAGGGATTAATAAACCCAACGGATTAATATTACAAGCCCAAGAGATAAATAAACGAGAGGGATTAAATTGGATAAATTACGATCTAGTATAACATTTTAACAAAGGCTCGTATACTACAATGTTATATAGATTTATAAACCATTTGGATGTCATATTATTATTATTATTCAAGTTTATTAATATTATGTTATTTTTTATAATGATATTAAAATTGGTATTGTCGCAATGTGAGGATGCTTTTTTTCTATCAAATGGATATATGTCTTTATTGTGATAACTTCAAGTTAATATTATGCAATCATAGATTCAATACAACTATTATATAATATAAATGCATTCTCTTTGTCTATCAATATATTGAAATATGATATATTTCAATGTTTTCATTCATAATACAAATATAACATAACCACATGTCAAATTAAAACATAAATTTAATATAATTAAAACTTAGGGTTGTAACATGGAAGAATAAATAGAATTCAATCAATACCACTCGAAGTTAATAAACAACACAACTATAGAAATATGAAAGACATTCATATTTGAATCTTAACATAACTGCATGAAGGGGAAACAATAAATAATACAAAGGTTAAAAAAGAAATGAGAATAATATTTCAAAAAATAGTAATGTCTTCACATCATAAAATCAAATTTCCAAAATAAAGTTTAGATACTTAATTACATGCTAAACATAACCCAACCTATTCCAAAATGAAACCAGATTGATCACAAAAAAAAAAAAAACCAATTTACATCAACGTTGTAATGATCATAGTCCCTTTTCCTTCCCAACTAATCTCTTCTTCATTTTCTTCCAACTTCTCTTTGAAAAACATGAAATAAATATTTGATTTTTGACTTGATTTCAGCTAGAAGCTGCAAGTGATCATAAAAAAATGAGCATGATGTACAATCTTCCTATGAATCTTATTTTCGATCCAAATGGAAACTGATATTTATCCATGATATTTTCTCATTGTATCCATCTAGGGTATTTACCAATGGTAATCACCGAGGTTATTCACCCATCATATTTACCCATCATATTGTAACTCAATGAAGGTATAAATAATGAGCCTCACTTTGTAAAAGGGGAGATGGATAGGAATAATGTAAATGCAACATACTTTTCTCTCTCATTTTAATATATAATTGGGTTTTATGCTTCTCTCTTTTCATATTTTATTTTGGGATGTATTCAATTCACACATTTTTCATCAACATCCTCCTGATGAGTTCTCTCCTCTCCCACAACATTTTTTCAGTTCTAGATCTTAGATCTCAAGATTTGGATCGGTGGTATGAGAGTTGGGTTGTGATTTCTTGGCAATTAGGGTTCAAATGGTTCCTAAAGGGAGTTTTCACATAGGCTCATGAATTTATTTATTTATTTTTTATTTTTTCTACATTTTTAAAAGGTAACTCCACCAAGGTGGAAAATGAAGACAACATTTACTTTAGAGGAGCAAACGTCACTGTTAAACCCACTGGAGAATTAGGCAAAAAGAACTACATTGGCCTTGGCACTAGGTTGGGGTGCTCACACCCAATCTTATCATTGCCTATGAGACCCATTTCGGGATCCCCATGGTTGGTGATATGCTAAAAAAAATCAACATACTCTTGAACATTGAGATGATTAATTTCCTACTTGAACATTCTACGGCTACGATTGTGCTCGTGGATCAAGAATTATTTACGTTTTTTCAAGAGGTGCTCGGGTTGATAGAAGAAAAGAATACAAGTGACTACAAATTTCTGTTTCTAGTTGTGTGACTGGATGAGATATTCGATGAGGGGAATCTGAAGTAGTCTCTACATAGTTGAGTCGTGGATTACGAGGACTTCTTGCAACTAGGAGATCCTGGATTTAGGTGGCAACCACCTAATGATGAGTGGTAGAGTATGGTGCTGGGATACACTTTGGGGACCACATTGAGTCCTAAGGGAATGGTATTAAGAAACTAAGGAACATATGTTGTGGCCCTCAATTTTGGACTAGCTTGGGAGGTGGAGGACGACAATGTTTACCTCTAGACTCTGCCAATGTTCCACTACAATAGTTGGTGCTATGCATGGGGCATGACAACATTCTATGGTACCAATACCTGCATGCATTTGGTAAGCGACCAACTGATCTATGTCTCCATATCCAAACATAAGGTGGCCCACTTTTGTGCCGCACTGGTGGTCTTGAACTCGGTAGTTAACTGCAAACCCCAATATTGAGTCCTCATTTTGCATGGTGTCAATGTCATGATCACCAAATCAGTGCCCATGTTGGATTTTGTACTTAAGATGGAAGAGTAGGGCTTCCATGGTCTCAGTTAGGCCTATGGGATGTTCTTCATGCACACATGGAAGGATGAGTGGGACTCGCTCCCTCCACTGAATGGAGCTAGAATGGAGGCTCGACAAGGTGTGCACTACATCATTCTTGAGGGTTTATATGTGGTGAATCCAAATAGTATGGTGCCTCTCCCACACGATGGTACCACCATCCAGGAATTTGTGATAAGGGGCAACATGATGATGAAGGGCTACATCAGGGACCTTGAGGCCAACTCAGAGAGCTTCAAGGGTAGTTGGTTTCACTCCAGGAATTTGGCTATCATGCACCCAAATGGGTATATTGAAATCAAGGTTGTTCCATGATCATGGTGATTCCATCACGTACGACACCACACCGCAATTTACTAAGCACATAAAACCAATTAATTTAACCAAAATTTAGAGGAAAATAGAGAAAAAATAAGCATATTTGGAACACATAACACAAAACATGATAAAGGAGTTCACCCCTCTCCTAGAATACATCTCCTAGATCAGTTTCTAAGGTAGGGCCTCTTTCATTAAGTGCTCAAAAGTGTGTTTACATGCTTTTACATTGCTCAAAAAATAAAATTGATGTCTCTAATGGATTCGACACTTTAAAAAACCCCCATATGGGTTCTTTTTGCACCTCATTTGGCCAAAATTTGAGTAAGTTATGCCTGTTACAGGTTTTTCCCAAATTATATGGCTAGTTATCCTACAATTCGACCAAAATTTTTCTTGAACACCCCAAACATGAAACCAATGCATAATTCTCACCTATAATCCCACTCGATGGTCGAAATTGTAGGCCCGTTAATTCGGACATTAAGTCCCCAGTTCCAAAAAATTAGGGCCACATGGGGGCCACGTTCCTAGGAACCGGAGCAAACCGCCTGCCTCTGCCGGTGGGCCCCCCAACAGCTAGGTCATGGTTACCATGTGCCCATAGGACTAGACCTGGTGCAAGATTCTAGATGTTAAGTGTTGATTTAATGGGTGCATTTCATTTAAATATGGCAATGTCGTCTTATGTCGTTGCACTTGGCTCGGGACTGGCCCTTAGGGGTTGGCCCCCCCTATTCCCATGCTCCCAGTTCTATGGTTATCATATTCCTTTTGGATTCACTCGCTTAGGCTAGCCTCCTCCTCTTTTCCACCCTCGGTCTTAATGCTGGGCTCTGACTACTATATGTAGGGCGCTGTGGCCATGGGTCAGGCTAAGACATTTCCCCTTCGACCCTCTACCTACCATCCCATGGGCGCTTGGGTGGCTAGGGGCTAGTGCTTAGCCTGATCCCCTCTCCCATATGCGTTAACATTAAACCTTATATAGAACCTATCTACCATAATTGTTAAGCAATACTTGTGGCGTGGTGGTGGAGGCATCTTGTTGTGTGTTGCTAGGTTGTGGGTTCGAACCCCGTGGTTGATTGACCTCCAAATAATTTTTTAAACCAACTTCTGGATGCCACGTGGCAATACTCGGTTGGCCCATGTGTCCCTGCACTATTGGATCCCTTCACCCAGTGAAAAACAATATAACAACAGATTCGAGCCTTAAGAGAAATTAGAAAAATTCCTAAACATTAGAAATTTGATTGTTTGACCAAACTCGCGAGGCCATGTGGTAGCCTTCCACTTGCCCAAATTTTTGAGTCACCTATCTGTTTTTCAAAATTTTACCTGTTTAGAAATTCGATCAAAGCACGATATGAGGAGCATGCAATATTGGTTTTGAGTGAAACATATTGAGTTGGATTTAGATCACTGATATCTATCCACTCGTTCATGTTTCAAACTCTACCACACACTTTGAAATTGGGCACTAAATTGATCGCTTGGATCAATATTGAAAGTGGAAATATTTGTTGAGAACTTCTAAGCACCATTACTCAAACAAATCTTTTCAAGTGTCTTTGATACATTTATTGTATCTCTTCCACCATTAACAATCAATAAAATGATCCTTTTCCTATACCTTTGTTAATTTTCTTTTCTTCATAAGCTTGTTTTGTGTTATTTAGTTCAGTTTTAGTTTAGATTTGTTCATGCATTGTGTCCATTACTTTCAATGTTTTTTTGGTCTATTTTCATCCGCTAACACATATCATTTGTTTGTATACTCTTTGTACGAAACAACTAGCTACAAAGAAGGTGTTTTTGGGACCCATATGTGACCAAGCACACTATACAAAATGTACCCCACCTACTTTAGTTTGAGCATAAAACATGCATACTAATCTTTGCAATACTTTGTGCACTTTTATAACAGATGGTATATATAAGCGTCAACATGGTCATAGTTTCACATCCATAGGTGGATTGGGCCTAATAACTAACAAATTTGTTAAGTTGATGGCTCTAAGAATAATATTTCTTTTATTTATTAGGTAAATAAAAAATAAAGAAAGAAATAAGTTTCCAGTCTTTGAAGATTCAATAAATATGATAAAATGGAAAAAGAAGCACAATTATAAGAAAAAGGTATCCCCATTATTGAAGGACGTTTAAGAGATTTACAATGCTTTCACTTACCTTTCTTTTAATGATATATATAAATAAAGAAATAGTATGCTAATTATTTAAAACAAATTGAAACGCATATGAGACATCTTCAATGATACCTTTTGGGATACGAGGATGGTTATTCTTTTGACTATTTTCATCCCCCTTTCCATGAAGATGTCAGTTTGAATACTCTTTTTATGTTCTAGATGAATAAACTTGGTTGGAAAGTTTGATCTATTTTATGTTTAGGCATGGGTGTGTGTGTTTTATTTTCAACAAAAATATACTAAGGAAGTAGGTTTTATTCCCTGAAAATATATGGCTAAGGA